>DWKL01003674.1:0-11277 GCA_018249415.1 Phareas burnsi
GATACCATTAAGTAGTTTTATAAATGAATGTTTGAAATTCAAAATTAATTTATTCTAAGTAGGGAAGTTTTTGTATGAGGAGAAGCGACGCAATTAACTCCATAACAATCATGAAATGTATTAGGTACATATTAGTTACATAATTTTACATAAGCGTATTAATGATAGTAGCAGTGTTAGCCCACTTGTTAAGATTTCGGCCTCTCACGCAGTGGCCAGGGTTCGAATACCGCATGCACTTGATTTTTTTAAGTTATGTGCTTATTAGAAATTAATTATCACTAGCTTTAATGGCGAATTCCCCCTCATTCTGTGAGGTGACCCTTGCCCAGCAGTGGGACATTAATGGGTTGATGATGATGATGATTAATGGTAAAGGAAAACATACTGAGGAAGCCTACACATCTGAGAGTTCTTTGCAATGTTCTCGAAGGTGTGTGAAGTCTACCAATCCGCACTTGGCCAGCGTGGCGGACCATGGCCTAAGCCTTCCAATGGGACATTGGCTCCTACCCTTTTTATGACCCACTGCTGGACACAGGTCTCTCCCCACAACTGGAAAAGGCCTAGAACATACTCTACCACGCTACTCCCATGATTGGTGGAGATACGGGTTAGTGGCCAACCCGTACCGAATGTTGTCAAACCGCCCACAAGGCCCCGACAATATCTAATCATAACAGTCGGGACCGACAGTTTTATGTGCCCTCCGAAGTACGGAAGCGCGTATGGAATTTAGCCACTAGCAGTCAAGTCAAGCGTCAAGTATGACATTAATGGTAATTAATAATAATCAGCATATTTCATCATATCGTTAAAGTTGGTAATTTTCCACTATCTCTATTATTGACAAACAATAACAATGTTGCAAGTATATTTACAGTCTAATGTGTCCCAAGAACGTTATAATAGTCGATATGGAGCCGCGACAAAAACTAGTAGGAGGAAGGAAGGAAGGGTAAATAGACCGATTGTTAAAAATTCGACGGAGGTGAAAATGTTACGTCATACAAATACAGTAAGGAGTACTCGTTACGTAATTAAAATGTATAATTTCCGCGATAATATTAGTTTAAAATCATATATAAATACAGCCATAAACCCGTCTTGGTATCCCACTATATTTTCAATTTTATTATTGCTTGCTTCTTTTTTTCGTACTTGGTTCAAGATTTTAGAAAAAAGTGCTTCGTAGTTCAACTTACCCGAAGTAGACAGTCAATGCACTCAGAAAAAAAAGCAGGTTGATATTTTTATATCGAAATTTAGCTAACCATCCCGTCTCCCCTACTAGTTATTAAAATATAAAATTCTTGACTTACAAACATTATTTGACGACCCGCGTGGCGCAGTCATTACTATGACGTTCTGCCACACAGAGAAATCCGATTTCGACTCTCGGCCAAGTGAACATAAATGACCAATTTAAATTTCTGTTCCGGGCCTGGGTGGTTGTGAAATCATCTCTGTATGAGTTCATGGCATCCACGACAGAGAATCTCAGTGTAGGGTTACGAATGTAGCGTTATTATTTTTCATTTTATTGTTTATCTTATTATTAATAGCTAATGCGCGTATTAGAAATTAATTATCACTCGCTTTAACGGTGAAGGAAAACATCGTGAAGAAACCTACACACCTGTGAGTTCTTTGCAAAGTTCTCGAAGGTGTGTGAAGTCTACCAATCCGCACTTGGCAAGCGTGGTGGACTAAGGCCTAACCCCTTCTCATTCTGAGAGGAGACCCGTGCCCAGCTGTGGTACATTGATGGGTCGATGATGATGATGATGATTAGTAGCTACACTACGTATATTAAAAATCTGGAATAAAATATATATTAGATAAATATATAGAAATTTATTAAGTATCTATTGAAGTGATAAAAATCGGAATTCATGTAAATAAACGCCCACAGTCGGCCCTTATATAGACGAACTACTCGACGGTCTAGGGTGCTCAAATTTGGGAGTGACACGATGAAGGGTGAGGGGAGGTACAGGATGGGCGACTCAGCGACACAATTACGACGGTCAGTCAGAAAGAATGGACGACACAGCGACATAATTACAATGGTCAGTCAAATGGACGCTTTTCAAATAATTTGCCTAACACTCCAAGATTGCTCGCCGCCGCACTCCGTAGTATGTTAAGGTTGCTGGCAGTTTTTCGCAATGAAACACTACACCGATTCGTTGTATGAGGCACTTGGTTGTTTCTAGATTACCTATAAATTATTATATGAACAGAGATATTATATGATATGATTTAAAAATGTAACCAAATCCTAGATTTTTTTTCATTTTCGTAATTAAGATTTTTATTTCCTTATTTTCCTTATGTATATTTTGGTACCTACTTTGAAGGCGACTTCGTCACGTGATTCTGGATGTACCACCGCACACCTGTTGACTGTGTTATAACAGCCGCTTTCGACGTGCTGTGTTCTAATTTAAAGGGTATGGTAAGAGTGGTACACTTATTCGAGGCGTCAGAACTTGGTCCTCAAGGGTAGGAACGCATTAGTGGCCGACCTTAGGTAGGACCTAATGCTATTCGGTGTTGACAACAGACGTCCACGGGGGAGTCACTGCTTAACATGAAGTGTACCTACTACATGCTACTTCTCTTGGATCTAATTAACACGTTGACTGCGGCGGCTAATATTCGAAACAATCCACCCGTACGGCGCGCAACAAAACAGGCGTGTTCCAGTGCGGCGGCACACACCGTATGCGTGCGAGCCGCACGGGTGGCGCGGACAGTAAAACACGACAAGTGCGTTTGCCGCATTCAATGGGTTAAGTTAAATTATAACATGAACAGAAATTATGTAATCCGATTTAAAGACGTACAAATGCCACGGATTTTCGTTTAAATAATTATTCTTTTATTGCATTGTTCTTTGGAACATTTAGATAAATACTTTTAAAAGTATTCGTATTCGCTCGGTCTCGGCTAACTCAAGACCGTTTGTTCGATTCTATCGGCCCATTGCCCCGGGTCAGTAGGGCAACAATCGTTCTAGTATCATCACGTTGTAACATATTTCTATGTTAGTTAACATCATCGTCATCGACCCATTAATGTCCCATTGCTGAGCACAAGTCTCCTCTCAGAATGAGAAGTTAGACCATAGTCCACCACGCTGGCCAAGCGCGGATTGGTAGACTTCACACACCTTCGAGAACTTTGCAAAGAACTCTCAGATGTGTCGGTTTCGTCACGAGGTTTTCGTTCACCGTTAAAGCGAGTGACAATTAATTTCTAATACGCACATAACTTCAAAAAATCAGAGGTGCGTGCGGGGTTCGAATCCCGGACCCACAGTGTGAGAAGCCGGAATCTTAACCACTA
Source organism: Phareas burnsi (assembly GCA_018249415.1). NCBI lineage: Eukaryota > Metazoa > Arthropoda > Insecta > Lepidoptera > Hesperiidae > Phareas > Phareas burnsi. The sequence continues at coordinate 3,355 of DWKL01003674.1, forward strand.
GGCTATCACTGCTTCTATGTTAGTTAACAGCAGAAATCATTTAGTCGCCACACAAGTACTATCACACACCGTGGACATTCGTTGACTAAAAGGTATTTATCACATAAGTTGATGTTTATTCAAAGGTGTAGTATATATTTGAGTATACATTGAGCTAACAAATTTCGCAAATAATTATTTAATCGATCCTAAAAAGAGAAGTTAAGCTGCGTGTGTGAGATTGATAAGTGAATAATTGCCCCACATTTAAACTGATTTTTTTTTATTTTGTAATTAATTATTTCGGATGGTTTTTGAACAAATATAGAAAGAAATAGTGTTAGCAGATAAATCACCAATTTATCTTCATCAATAAATTATCTGCCAATTATTTAAGGGATCCTGAAAAGATAAGTTAAGAATGATTGCATGTGTAAAGACGATCAAAGGGTGGATAATTACTGCACATTTCAAATGCCATTATTTTTTTATATTTGTATAATAATGATTACTTAAGAGATTCTGAAAAGATAAGTTAAGAAATAATGCATGGGTGAAAAGATCAAAAAGTGAATAATTGTAACACATTTCAATTTTTTTTTTTAAATCCATAGTGAATTATTCAAGGAATTCTAAAAAAGTTCGTTAAGAGTTGATGCATGTTTAAAAAAGATCGAAAAATGAATAGTTGTTACATATTTCAACAACATTTTTTTAATTCCACAATGCATTATTCAAGGAATTCTAAAAAGTTAAGTGAAGGATTGATGCATGAGTAAAAAAATAACGTATTTTGAACCTGTTATTCATATTTTTCATTTAATATAATTAGATAAGACAAAGCTCTTAGGTACAAATATTTATTTACTGTTTAAAGCCTTAGATAAATATTTTTTAGTAACACATTTAAATAATAGCCTATATACATTTAAAAAAAAAACTTACATCCTAAAACTAAAGCCAGTGCCAAACACCGAATCGGCCCTATTTTATTTAACAATTTAGATGTGGTGAACGCTACTCACCGGATTAGTACCTCATTGCGCTAAACCTCTTCAACACACGTTACATGCGAGGAGGATAAAGGACAGAGTCTCCTCGCAATTATTGTAAATCATCTATTAATAAAAATGTCTATTCTTAAAACTGCCCTTAAGCTAAAATGCCAATATCCAACATCTAGCCAATTTCGACATTTTGAAGTGTTCCTAATCGGTAAAATCGAATTAAGTTTCACTAATTGCAAGTATTCCATTTAATCTATTGCGGAGAACTCAAATTCATACATTTACTTATTATAACTGGTACTAATTTTGAAAAAAAATTCTAATTGTTAGTCGCTTCACTTTTTTGGCCGTAAGTCGATAAATGGGTTGGTATATAACGGCGAGGCCCTGATAACCGCTCCGGACAAAAATAAATTTAACCGTCCTTTAATAACATCTTACAAGTCATGAACGTGTTATCCTAGAGATGGTGCCATACCACCACTAGGGTAGCATTTTTAATCGACTGAAGCTTTAACGACTTATCAGTTTTATCAACAGGGCTGAACGTATCAACGTCGTGCAACCGTATCAATTTTGCCGCCCCTCATTTTTGATGTTCTGGGCAATTGCCCGGCTTGGCTTAGATCGAGCTCTGATGAAGGCACTATATCTTAAGGATGGTAGAATACATGAACTGTGTCCTACATTTTGATGCACCATGAAATATGCTCTCAACAACAAACACGACAACCTTTCTTCCTAGTAGGTCCTTCTACACATTTGTATTCTAAGATGAATACGTTTGCTTACGTCATATTTACCGTTTAATTGTTTGGGGACACAATAGTGATAACTCACCGACTATGTTAATTGAGTACTTGTTAAATTCTTATCACACGATACCACAGGTACGAAGTATCAGAGTAAAAAACAAAATAAAAGTGATATATAAAACTCATAGAAAATTAATAGGAACTTTAATATAGTAATTTCTCTTTTATACATTGGTAGTAGCAAAGGTGCATTCAGTCCACCTGATGGCAAGTGGTTACCGCTGCCCATGGACATGTAACCAACTCGATATAGAACAGGAGTTTTATAGATCATCATTACTGACATAATATGAATTGAAGCCTGATAAGTAACTACCTTGTATAAATATAGTATTTATACATCAGTAGACGGCGCAAAATTAACCTCACAGAAACAGTTGGCTTTCAATGCCACGAACGAAACGCAAAGACGGCACTATTCATGAAAAACAAACACGCTTGAACGAAAGTAATTTAAACAAACGTTCATTTGACAAAACCGAACTTGACGTCTACTATTTTTTGGTTAGAAAAGATGGAAAGGACGTGGAAAAACGAACTTACCATTTCAAAATTTCGAATGGGTCTAGAGAAGCGGTGTTTTGGTGTCTCGCGCGATTTTTCCGTACACGCTGCCACAACTTTCTGACGTCGACATCTCTCTGTTTCCCGCGAAGCAACTGCCGCGATGCGAGCCACGGTACACATATCGCGTCGAACTAGATAATGATATAGATATATGTATTTACATTTTATGCAGATTGCCGTATAAATTTAATGACATCGTATTCTGTAGACAGATATCCTGTATTTCATTCAATGCGTAATGACTACACGTCCTGCACTAATATTTTGTGATTATCGAGCTAGTATTTAGTAACGTAATACGTCATGTCAAAGATCCTGTACCATGACTATCGAACTATAATTTACTAAAATATTACTTTAATGAAACTAGCCAAAAGAGCAATAAGGACATTGAAATACCTCACTTTATAATAACATAAAAAGAATTGTATGAACATATATGTATAGGCTTAAAGACAATTATAAAGGTTAAAGAAATATAAATTAAAATAAACGTAAAGTTGATGATACTTAGATATTTATGGAAGTGTTTTCAAGTAGGTGTTAGGGAGTTCATATTAACTTGTCTACGACACAAACCACGTTATAAAGCCACTGAAATCCTGACCAATACTACACGGATGTGCAATTTGAATGTGGTCTTTATTTACACCATGTTATAATCTAGAGTAACAAACTGCGGCAGGATTTTTGGATATTGCACCTTACAAAGATAGAAATAAGGTCCTTCTACTGGACGATCCCACCAATGTTTTGTTGCTACAAAGCTTACGTTATCACTATCAGCTAACCTCTGACTATTAAAAATGCCTAATGTTTATTCTAACATTCTTTCAACGATATCCTTCTGCAACAGTTGTTATTATGACCACTTTCGTTCCCCAGACTCCCAGATGGAAGCCGGAATCTTACAGACCACGTTATATAGAAATTCATTAAATAATGTGTAATGTGCAATATCGACCTAATTTTTAATATATATGAATAACAGAATATGTTAAGCCTTTAAAAAAAAATTATAGCATAGAGATAATAAATGTTGTTAACCTGATGTTAAGGGGCCACAGCTAATTGTCACTCAAATGTACCTTAAAATAAGACTGAAGCCTTACTCGAGATCGTACGTAGATGACTTACTACTCCTGAGGACTAAGAGAGTCGCCTCTCTATGTTTACTCGGCAACCGCAGAAAATTTTAAAGTTCGTAATCAACTTAATCGTACATTTCTTAAGAATAACCTATGGGGTATTAAGAAAACACAAAATAAATAAAAGACGATATAATTTTATATTTATTGGTTTAAAACAAAAACATTTTAATGAATTATAATTAAAAACGTCACACAAATATGCGCAATTGATTCACAATAGACGAGTTAGCAAGCGACCAGTCGCAAGTCCTACGCATCAGCATTGAAGAAGCGTGGTGCAGCTTGGTGAAGCATGCTCCAGGAATTCTCGATTGCTCGTTTGCTATTTAATCGAGTGAAAACGCAACTACAAATCTAAGTTATATCAACAAATCCTCTCTTGGCTTTCACGAACTACCTAATCGGTGACGAAATATAATATGAATAATGAACTTATAAACTAAAATAAACTGGTTGTGATTAAGTGGGTGTGTTAAGTTAGACCAACATCCGGCATTAAACCTTGCTTTAAAAGAATTGTTGTTAGACCTAATAACTAAACAAGGTGAAGTGTCTGCTTAAATTAAATGCGTTACTTAAAGCAATGGACAGCCAAAAGTTATTTCACGTGTAGACCGTCGATATGACATATTTATACGTCAATTTTTTGCATGTTTGAACAGCCAAAGTGTACACGTAACCTGATGTTAAGTGGTCACTGTATAGACATCCTCATCGAACCTCAAACAGGACTGAAGCCCACTGCGTTTGTACGTAAATGCGTCACTATTCCAGACGGCCAAGATGGTCGCCTCGCTTAAAGCGCTTACCTGACGATCGCACCATTCCGACGGAAACACAAGTTGCTTCACGGTGTTGCGAGGGCGGCGACGTCGACTCGGATGGAAAGCCCTATTTTCGACGTTTTATTGTCTAGATAGAGTCAAAACATGTGACACGATGCGACATGAAGCCACGGTATTGTAATGTAGAAGACTACGACGTCAATCGCAATCGTACTGTGACACGATGTCGCAACGTAGCACGACCCAGTGTCGTGTCGTGTACATGTTTTAGTTCTAACGTTTTATTATCTTAGTAGGTCCCTGCCTCTCCCTCAGAATCCGCCGAGAAATAGTTTGTGTTTCGGTTGTAGAGGTGCGGTTGCCGGGCACTTACAGCGAGGCGAACATCTCAGTCCTCACGAGTATTAACGCTTCTGGGTACGACCTCAGACCGAACTTATGTTTGAGGTTGGATGTAGGTGTCCATGGGTTACAGTGACCATTTGAGATCCGATGTCCTGTTCGCTGGTTAGCTGCTCTTCAAACATAGATACACACTGGGCGAGGATAAAAAATATTAAAACAATTAACCTACACTACGCTAAAATTTGTACCTATTACTATAAATTATATTAGTGAATAATTTACACGAAAGTGAAGTACTTACCTACTAACTCACCTTTATAAGGCCTTTGGATAACCTACAGATACTGCCTACAATCTACAAACAATGTTTAAGAGCGGAACAAATTTCAGCTCTACGAGGAACAACACACAGCCATGCTAATGTCACTAGCAAAGTTATCTCACTGTCTTTCTCAGTAATGTCTACTTACAACTAAAACTAAAATTGTTTAAATGAATATAAAAATCTTAACTAAAATTAAGTCAAAACATTTGGATGCAGTGCTTTTAAATCTTCTCAAAATCAGTCGATCAAGCAATCTTGTAAAATAATTTTTGGGAGTCATGGTAACAAGATTCCTATTTTATAATCGGAAGTAAACTGACTCCCATTGGTTCAACTAAGTATATCTAGATAGCATATTTATAGTATATCAGCGGACCCGGCCACGCGTTGCTGTGGCTTTTTTGGATTTCGTTAAATTATTAGATATTATGATTGGTATTGTAAAGGAAAAAAAAAAAAAAAAAAAAAAAAAAAACTATCCTATCTCTCGAGTTGGAACAAAACACAAATAAAAAAAACGTTAAAATCGGATAGTTAATTTCGGAGCTCATCCCGGACAAACATCGTGACTCGTGAATTATATATAATAGATAAAATTATGAACATTACATAGATATAGCTATAGTTATGTAATGTATCAAAAACCTGTAACCTGAAAAAGACATGGCTATAAAAGTCCCGGATTATCTATATAAACAATTGCAACTGCCAACTTGACGGCTTAACGGCCTAGAGGCCCCGCAATTCTTGATAGAAGGAAATTATAATAACGCTTTCTACACTCACACCCCACACTATAATACCATAGAAATACAAATTCAGAATTTAAATATTTGTCAAGATTCAGAACAGAAATCTAAATTCATCATTTAAATGTCCGCTTGCACGGAAATCGAACCTGGAATCATCTGTGAGTCAGTCCGGTATTGTAGCCCCTGCGCCAGTCGAGTCGACAATTATAAGTGGAAATATTTTAATTTGCTTTATAAAGATTTCAGATTAATTTTAAAGAGCAAACAAATTTATAAAAAAGCTTACCTTATCTTACATAGTATTTTTTTAAATTTAAAATAAATCTCAAAACAGCCAACAGTTGTCTTGTAGTTCCCTAAGCATCCCGTTCTATATAGTAAGAGAGACCTTCAGAAACCCTGAGATTTGCAATGCGTAACTCTACATACATTAATCCGGCCCTGGACATTGGTCTCCAGTAACCTTCCACCACATGAACCTGTAACATGACGTCAGGTCTGCTGTAGTTCAGTATAAAATGTCCGAAGAAAATATATTTCTGTAATGTCAAAATATAAAGATGATGACAAACAACCGCTGTTATAAAATATATATCAGCAGACAATTATATCACATCCAATATTTAAAAAAAAATTTAAACCCTATTATTATAAATAGGTACAATTCGGAGCATTAATATATAAGTAATCTTGCCGAATAATAAGCAGAGACAGCCTAGTGGTCAAATCCGGTCGCCAAGTCAGCCGATTCCGATCTCTCACTGGGTCCGGCGTTTAAATCCCGTACGCACCTCTATTTTTCGAAGTCATATGCTTATTAGAAATTAATTCGGACACTTTTGAGCATAGACTCAAAAACAATTACTTGAAGCATCCTTGACACTGGCTCTGTTTGCCGACACAAATGTCAACTGACACACCACGGATGCCCATTCATATAACATTTTGCTGCCCGTTTAGCTTGGACACCATTGAGCGTAGACCCGACACAATAATAACTTAAAATATTCTGGACGTTTGCGTTGTTGACCGACCAAATAACCATCGACGCGTCATTGTTGCTCATTAAACATTTTGTTGCTCCTTTGGCTCGGTCTGTAGACCCGCCATCAATTATTTAGAACATTCTTGACGTTTGGTCTGTTGGCCAACCAAATAACGACAGATTGTTGCTCATTAGATATTTGTTGCTCTTATAGCTCGGACATCTTTGAATGTAGAAGCGACATTCATTTGTTTTAGGTCAGCGTTCCACCGGCATTATTTACGTAGCCAGCTTAATGTCCCGTCCGCGATTCAACATATAGTGGGACATGTTTTCGTACGTGAGGAACGTGATCATGGTGGCGGGGACCACCCGCACGAGATTCGGCTTCAGTCCCTTGTAAAATCCACGCCACCCCTCATGCCTGGAAAGAACGTTCGTAAAGTTTAGTATGAGTGAATAGAAAAGGCTACTGTTGGGGACTCCCCAGATTTATCGGACGTGGAATCGGTCTGGGCCGGTCAGAAAAAAAATTGTCTATATTGTAGCGCGTCATTATAGAACATGTTCACGCGACCATCGCATGTCCGCAGGTTTTATTCTTACGAACTTGCGATCAAACATACTGACGTCAAATATTTGTCAAAATTGACATTCGTGCGATCCAGCCGTACAGCTCAAAATGGTTAATTACTGGCAATCGGAGATCGCGTCGCTTGCTCGCGCGATGGTCGCGTAGCAGCTTTTTATTGCAACGTCTAAGCGTGCAAAGACGTTTCCAGTTGCAGTTTTCATCATCCGTGTCCAGTTGATTTCGTGTACACAAATGTGGGGAGACCCTTAGTTTACTTACCGGGATTAGGCCGTGAACGAAAAAAAAAATTATACTGCTGTCAATCTTCCGCTGCAGACAGTCATAAATCATGGTAAGCTGAGAACAGTCAGTTTATGTCACAGTTGTAACGCCGTTATCGACAGAAACGAATAAATCGTCAAGAGAAATAAGCAGTGCGGTGTCCGATGTATTGTTATAAAAAGAGCTTTGTACACTCACAGCCCCACACTAGGATAACCTGGGTCGTAGGTGCCATGGACACATGCAAAGACGAGTATACAAACACCTATATATAACACCAAATAGGTGGTAGAACAATCGTTCGTCTGGGGAAGTACCACCGCCGCCCTCATAATCCGCCGTAAAGCAGTTGTGTT
>DWKL01003675.1:0-11276 GCA_018249415.1 Phareas burnsi
ACCGCCGCCCTCATAATCCGCCGTGAAGCAGTTGTTGTGTTTCGGTTGGAGAGGTGCGGTTGCCTGGCAGACATATAGCGGGGCAACCATCATAGTCCTCAGGAGTAGTGACGCATCCATATACAACCTCAAACGGAACTCTGGTTTGGTTTGAGGTTGGATGTGGGTGTCCATGGGCTGCGGTGACCACTTAACCAGGTGGCCTGCATGCTCGTTTGCTACTTTACAAACATAAAAAAAAAACAATCAAATCAACTCATAACATAGAAATAAATCTTCCATCTTCATCCAGTACGATACTATTATGAGCCCTATCAGTCGGCGAAGTCAATGAGATTGGTTTAATGTTCAGTTCACTGCACCCGATAAAATTTCCACGGTACATACATATTTTGATGTTATCTATCACTGGAAGCCATATTCCTTCTCTATAGAATATGTGATAAATTATTTGATTTCATGTTTTAATTATAATTGTGACGTAAATGTGTATAGGCTCACCTGTTGCTTGTGTTTTGAACGAGATTTGAACTGAGCGCGCAACCACGTTTTATATTTATATGAACACTTTTGCATATTGCAAATACAATCAATATATTTTATACGGCGTTATAACATGCCTTTTTGCCTAATTACTGGGCAGGGGACTCCCCTGACAATTGCGGGAGTCCTGGAGCACACTCCACCACGCTGCTCCAATGCTGGTTGGTGGAATAATTCAGGCAACCGTTGACATAATTTAATACCTTTAAATAAAGTGTTCTCAAAATATTTTTTATTGCACTATTACCAATATATAGTGAAATGAGTTAGCATGAAAAGGAGTGATGCGCTAGTGGTAAGAGTTCGGCCGCTCATGCTGAGGGACCAGGTTTGAATCCCAGACTCCTGATTTTGCAAAGTTATGTGCATATTAGAAATATATTATCACAGGTATTACTGGCGAAAATAATACATCGTGAGGAAACCTACACGCCTGAGTGTTCTCAATAAAGTTCTCCAAGGTGTGTGAAGTCTAGCAATCCGAACTTGACCAACTATGGTAACCTTTTTCGTTCTTAGACGAGAGTCATACCCAGCAGTGAGCGAATAATGGGTTGATGATGATCATGGGAGTTCAAAAAGTGTGTCAATCTTTCAAGGAAGCAAAGAACCTGTAAAATATTTGCAGATAAATTTTAATGAAACCAAACATCCTATTAGCCCATTACTAACAAAGTGTTATATTAATATAACTAATGTTTATTAGCTACATCAATGTAACACTGTCAGTTTCTCCTTAGAATGTTATTAAAACTGATGCTTCGTTGCTTGTGTGAAACAAAAATATGAATTTGCGCTTTTATTGCCGATGATATGTAAATCGTGTGGCGACAGGATATGGAGATGGGTGGCGGCAGAGTGGACGCGATTTGCCGCGTTTGTGGCGACAAGGCCTCGGGCAAGCACTACGGGGTGGCCTCGTGCGACGGCTGCCGAGGATTCTTCAAGCGCAGCATCCGTCGGTGCGTATTAATATAACCCATTTTTTATTTATTTAGTGTAAAAAAATAACACACACAAACCTTAAGTGAAAAAAACACACACAGACGTTAAGTAAAAATAACACACACAAACCTTAAGTAAAAATAACACACGCAAACGTTAAGTAAAAGTAACACACACAAACCTTAAGCAAAAATAACACACTCAAACCTTAATTAAAAGTAACACATACAAACCTTAGATTATAATCTGCCAAACTGCAATATAATTTATCGTATCGTTTATCTACATTTCTCGTGATTTAAATTATATTATCAGGAGATACCTAAAAAATGTAGTTGAACATTTTGTTTTATGTATTATATATTCGTAATATCTTATAGATGGTATTTTATAGCTGACAGAACTATAGATCGATCGAGGTACCACCGCCGCCTACGCAATCCGCAGTGACGCAGTTCGTGTGTGTCGGTTTAAAAAATATGGTTGGATACACATTCAAACGAGGCGACCATCTTAGCCCTCAGGAGTAACGCATCTAGATCCGACTGCAAATAGGACTTCAGCCCCGTTTGAGATGAGATGTGGATGCCGATGGGCTGCAATGACCACTTAACATCATGTGGCCTGCACGATCGTTTGTTACTCTTCGAACATAAAAAAACTTACTAAATCAATAATCGCGGGCAAAAGATTTGAATACTCGCCAAAATTTGGCGGTTATTTTCGTCACAAATCAAATTACACATTTTCACATTTAAAAAAAACAAATAAAAATATAGAAAAGAACCAATATACAATAGAACGTGTGGAATTAAAGCACTGTGGCCTGGATGCGTTAGGTTTGTAGCAGTTTGGATTGTTTCGGTAAACGTACCTACTAGTCGTGCAGTACCAACTAGGTACTGCACGACTAGTAGGTACATATATAAACAAACATAAACCTCCAACAACTTCTATATTACGTGTGATGACGTAACAGGTAATTCAGCAAGGGAATAGTATTGTGATGTCACGTGATGCCATGTTCACACTAAATTTAAATTTAAAATGGGGAAAGTATTAAGTACTTGATAATATCTTTACTTAAAAATACATGTATATAATGTGTTAGAGTTCATTTATACATTAGAGATTTAAGTATTCAATGGTAACCATTTTTTATGCAGCAAGAGCAGCAAACGAGCGTGCCTGCACCTGATATTAAATGGTCCCTGCAAGGCGCCTACATCCAACGTCAAATATGACTAAAATCTCATTCGAGATCGTACGTAGATGCGTTACTACTCCTGAGAACTAAGATGGTCACTTCAACACAAGTATTACTTCACGGCGGATTAATGATTTGCGAAAAAATACGCAAACATACTTACAGTGGCTAAATACAGTGGATTTAGCTACGTCCTACGAACTACAAATTATAATACAAAACAGAGTATTTTCAATTAGGTAGGATAATATGATAAACGTTTATGAATTATATTAAATCATAGAACATAACGACTAAAACGTACTAACTACTCATATAAATCAGTCATGGCGTTCGCGCGGTGACAATTTCTGTGACAATGCTATCCAATCAATGCAACGCGCCCTCTATGTAATTAATGCCGACGGTTACACAAAATATTAATTTCGGAGCGTTTGCTTTGAATTGTTCTTCATGCAAAGGTGTTTTTTTATGTTTAAAGTAGCAAACCAGCATGAAGGTCACTTGATGTTAAGTGGTCACCGCAGCCCATGGACACCCAGTTCCAACCTCAAACAAAACCGAAGTTTCATTTGAGGTTGTATATGGATATCACTACTTCTGAGGACTGTGATAGTCGCCTCGCTATATGTGCTTGGTAACCGCACCTCTCCAATCGAAACAACAACTGCTTTACGGCGGATTATGAGGTCTGAGGTGGTACTTCCCCAGACGAACGATTGTTCTACCACCTCTTAAGATATTATAAGTTTTATTTTTAAAAATATATATTTGATTGCTTTGTTTTTTAAACACGATATTACTTTGCTACGACATAAATAGCAAATCAAATATATTAATAAGTAACTTATACTTTAGTTGATTAAAAAATTTTGAGTATCTTAAAGTCAATGCTGTTTTTTGTTAGTATGAACAGAATCCAAGTAAATACCAGCAAAAATAACCAGCAGTATCAAGGCCAATTTTTATAGTACTTATAAATTTGTTTCTTATATGCAATATCTCAATTTCTCGGAGTACAGCTCCGCAAAACGTGTAAATACAGATAGATTTACCCAAAATTATTCCAAATAATTTTTAAGAAAAGTTAAATATATCCAGGGTAAAAACATTTGGTAGTGTCTCATGTATTTTGTGATTAATTGTGATATATGAGAAGTTTAGATGTCAGTTGGTTGTCAACGATTAAAAATGTCTATTGTGTTTGCGGCGTTTTCTTAAATATATTCCTAAATATATAACATTAATATCTTGAATAGGAAGTGATAAATTACACATGGCACACATAATCCGCCGTGAAGCAATTTTTGTGTTTCGGTTGGAGAGGCGCGGTTGCCGGGCACACTAACAGCGAGACGACCATCTTAGTCCTCAGGAGTAGTGACGCATCTACGTACGATCTGATATACGACGACTACGACTTTTCAGTTTTGTTTAACGTTACACGTGAGTCTCCTTGCGCTTCAGTGACCACTTAACATCAAGTGGTCTGCACGTTCGTTTGCTAGTCTTAAAATTTAATAAAAAAAAATGCACACGTATTTATTCTTTTCTATAAATTGCTATAAATATTAATATGATTCTTATCAAACGTCTTTATACCTTTCATTTTACGGAAGAATAATTATAGACCTTTTTGTCACAGTGATAATTAATTCTTATACACACATAACATTGAAAAATCAATTGTGTATCTGGAATTTTGCAAATTTATCTTTGTGTGTCCATACCCACGATACAGGAAATCACAGTGTACGGCTATCCACTATAGCAGGGGTTCCCAAACTTTTTCATTTAATGGCACATTTTCTCTTGGCGCGCTACCTCGATCGAGATATGATGCAATGACACTAGGCACAAAAATTAAAACGAAAGTAATCTGAGGTACATAACGTATTTATTGACAAGACTTTTGCCACTTTCTCTCGGCGTCCTACCTCGATCGAGATATGGTGCAATGACACTAGGTAGGCACAAAAATTAAAACGAACGTAATCTGAGGTACATAACGTATTTATTGACAATACTTTTGCCACTCTCATTTGTTTTGTTACAGCTTGTCATAACAAAAACCAATATATGTAATTAAACACATCATTTATTCAGAACAACTTATTAAAACTATTAAGTACAAAGAAACAATAACTAAAGTATAAAATTATAAAATAGCACTTTTTTTTTTAATTACAAACTAAAAAGACGCATCTAAATTGTTGCCCTCAGGAAGATTTCCCAGAATGCTGGCAACGTTACCTCGTTGAACAGATAGGGTAATTTTCTGCCCGAGATAGGAGCCAGCTTTCTGGTCAGTCACTTACTCTATCAAACGTTTGAACAGATGCTTAAAGAATAATTAGCATCAGAAAAAATAATGAACATATGTTGATTGTTCTTATTTCCATAGAAGGGAAAACTGGAGCGCGTCACGGCGCCTTAGGACGCCGCGGCACACACTTTAGGAACCGCGCTATATGTTTTTAAATATGATAAAGAAAATGCAACCACCGTTTACAAACTGAGTAATTATTACTAAAGACTTAATTTATTTGTGTTCGATATTATTCGTTTAACAATGTTTACATGAAATTTGAAATTTGAAAATGTATTCAATAGAGTAAAACGTGTACTGTTTAGTTTATTTCGTGTGCAGCTGAACATTTTCATTTTGTTGGACATTGTACTGACAAGCGGATGAATTTTCCGTGCGATTCAACAGGTGCGGAAATTTTAAGCAATTTTTAGTTCGAGTTTTGAATTCAATGGAAATACAACCCGTGCTATTAAATACTACCAATCGGGCGGTGATGAAAGGGAGATATTCTTGTTAATATACTGGGAGTTTAGGTCCGAATACAATTCCCCGAATTTTCAAGCTCTCAGGCATGTGGATTTCCTCGGGATGCATTGAAAAATTAAATTTCTATCTCAATGTCCGGTGTGAGCCGAATGCGCAAATACATTTAGTTATCGCGGCCTTTAATACGTTTTTGGATTTAAATATTCTTTCAATTAAGTCTTCATTTATTCAAAATGTGAGGAAATCATATCAGAGAGTTTTCTGTAAAGTTCTTGAAGGTATGTGAAGTCTACTAATTTACACTTGGTCAGCGTGGTAGCCTATAGCCTAACCCTTCTCATTCGGACAGGAGACTCGTGCCCAGCAGTGGGGCAAAATGGATTGGTCATGATAATGATTCATTCAGATTTGTGCAGTAAACTTCAACGGTTATTTTACGTGAGAAGAGAACCAAACGAGCGTGCTCTCCGACAAATAAAAAGTGGTCACTGCAACGCATGAACACACATACCTTAACTTGAACCTTAAACCGGACTAAAGGCCTATCTGAGGTCGTATATCGTCACTACTCTTGAGGATTGAGATGGTCGCCGCCCTGTAAGTACTGTAATTGTATGGTAATATGCTTCAGTCACGTGTAGTAATATGGCTTACCGTAAGTGTGTGGTAATATTCTTCAATAACCTATACTACACTTAATGTGTAGTCTTCAATGCTTAGAAACGACCATTTTTATCCGAATAGCAATTTTATATATTAGATTCTGAAAGTCAAAGAGAAAAAAGTCCAGTATATTTTTATTGAATATAAACCATAAACAAAAAGACATATAAGCTGTATTTGAAAATTTAAATAAAGAATTGAAATGGATTTTTTATAGCGTGAACATAATCAAAGTTTAGAACACATTTTGCTTTGTTCACAGCAATCTCGACTATGTATGTAAGGACAAGGGGCTGTGTGTCGTGGACGTCAGTAGGCGGAACCAGTGCCAGGCGTGCCGCTTCTCCAAGTGTCTTCGCGTCAATATGAGGAAGGATGGTGAGTCGCTTATATTTACGTCCGTATTTATAGAGAAGTGAGAGCCCAGTGGTTACATTTCAGACATATCAAGCTAAGGGTACCGGGTTAGTCGAAAAACGTTCGTTCGTTCGAAAAAAATGCGAGGAAATCATATCAGAGTGTTTTCTGTAAAGTTATTGAAGGTGTGTGAAGTCTACTAATTCACACTTGGTCAGCGTGGTATCCTATGGCCTAACCCTTTTCATTCTAAGAGGAGACCCGTGCCCAGTAGTGAGGCAAAATGGGTTGGTCGTGATGGTGATCATTATAAAGAAGTAATAGTGGTAACACGAATAAAAATGACTACTCAAGTAACGGTTTTTATTTGATAGTTCAGTAATTGCTGGAAATTAGCACCGTTAAACGTTATAATTATTACCCAAGTAATTCTCAATGATTAAGTAAAGCAAAGGGTGGCTAGCCTTTCCTTTACTTATACGCGTTACTAATAGGCACGACACAACTATTCTACATAAATTTAAATACATATTTTAAGGTTTCTTTAAATGGATAGAATCAAGGCGGGTCCATGGGCTCCAATGACTACTTAACGTCCGGTGGTCTGCACGCTCATTGGGTGTTTTTTTACTTTAGACGAGTAGCAAACGAACGTACGGGCTAATTGTCACACTTAGCCTCAAACAGGGCTGAAGTACTATCTGAAGTCATACGTCAAAGTATTACTACTGCTGAGGACTAAGACGGTCGCCTCGCTGTAAGTGTACCCAGCAACTACATCTATCAACCGTAACACAGGAATTGCTGCACGGAAAATTAGGAGGGCGGCGGTGAGACAATAGTTCTACCACCTATCAAACATCTAATCTTCTTACATAAAAAAAATCAAATAAATATAAAAATAATCAAATAAAAAATAGGCAAATAAATTCGGCCGTATTTAGAAACTTTTAATACTGCATAGAAGTCCACATTCGTTATATTAAATGTTTGTATTGACAAACCTACGCAAACTTTCAATCCAACAATGAACAGCTTTGTGCATTATGCTTCATAAAAGCTGTGTAAGACACTGTTGTGTTTCGGTTGCAATTGTGATAAATGAAATATACAAATATATAAAAGGAAACCTTCCAACGTAGCCTTCAGCCACGCCTCGTGGCAGACCTCATGTAGGACTTTAATCATTATTATTATCTATCTCTTTCTAATGCTTGGTATCATATGATACGTTAAGTCTGTAATTTCAACGCATATTTTTTTAAATCTATCTGTTTGAAGACTGCTAAGTTTTTTTACCTGATCCTTCTTTTTGAGAGAAGACCTGTGCCCAGCAGCGGAACGTTAATGAGTTGATGTTGATGACGATGAAGTTTTTTTACGTTAAAAAATAGCACACAAGCATGGCGGCCACCTGATGTTAAGAGGTCACTGCAGCTCATGTATAACCACGTTGACCTCAAACAGGCCTGAAGTCATATCTGACATCGTACGTAGATGTGTCACTATTCTTGAAAACTGACATGGTCACCTCTCCAACCGAAACACAGGAATTGCTTCACGACGGATTATGGAGACGGCGAAGGTACATCCGTGATCGAACCATATTTCCACCACCTAATATCACCTTAAAAAAGATTACTTGTTGGGCAATATCACACACTTGATGAACAGAAAAATCATATACATAAGCAGTTTTCTCTTATAAGTCCACATAACATAAAATTTTTCCGCTTGCAAAATTCGACAATTAAACCAGACTAAAGTATAGAATCGAATATATTTGACGATTCGCGTAACGCAACCGTAACCGTAGGAGTCTCTGCACGTAACGCAAACTAAGCGAACCCGGAACCCGCTGGTTTCGGGTTCATTTAAATGATGAATTTAGATGTCAATACTTGGTGCAGATATTAATTTTCACTTGCTTTAACGGTGAAGGAAAACATCGTGAGGAATCTTACACATCTAAGTTGTTTATAAAATTCTTGAAGGTGTGTGAAGTCTATCAATCCGCACTTGGCCATCGTGGTGGACTATAGCCTGACCCTGCTCATTCTGAGAGGAGATCAGTGCCCAGTTGTGGGACATTAATGGGTTGATGATGATGACTTAGTGTAGGTATTCGTACTCTTTATGTAGATAGAGCAAATTTTGGTCAGGCTCATTGTGATATCAACTGGCAATAAGAACTTTTTTGTGGGTGCCATAAACGCTCACAACTAGAACTACACAACACACTAGAACAGAAATCTATATTCGTTCGGCCGGGAACCGAACCCCCTGCGTGTCAGAACGGTATGGTAACCGCTGTGCCACGCAGTTTATCAAAGTTTACCAATTTACAACATTTGCCCAAGGAAGACAGTCCTACTAACCGGGTTGTTAATATTTTCACAACCATTTAAATCACAGAGCATAAAACACATATAAATTTCAATTATAGTTTTATTATATTTAGATATAATATTACCAATACCAGTATTCGATATCATAAAACAAGTCCGAACTTGGCATCCCGGAGAGGCAGTTTACATAGATTTTACAATTGGTTTGCGGTTTATGATAAAAGTTTAATAAAATTCAATAATGTTTTCACAATGGCAGCACCCTTTTTATGTCCCACTGCTGTGCGCTGGTCTCTTTCCACAACTGGGCAAGGCCTAGAGCATACTCACCATATTCCAATGCGGTTTTGTGGATATATGGGTTAGTGGCCAACCTTTGACAAGGTTTAACGAACTGCTATCCAATGATAACCACTGGGACCGACGGCTCTACGTGCCCTCCTAAGCACGGAAGTGCACATGAAAATAGCCACTAGCGGTCACCCGTCCAACTTCCGACCGCGCCCGACGTTACTTAACTTCGTTGATCGGTTACCGTCTACGCAAGCCGCAGGGTGTCGCGCGATTCTCAATACCGCGTATTTGATATGTAACATCATATCCTTGTGGATAAATTGTTTAAATACAAGTTCTATCTTTGATTTTCGAACAATTGGTTATTTTGGGACAATAATTGTGAGTAGAGGTAGCAAATAAATCAGTACACAAGAGTATTGTTTTACTAGATTGTGTTATAATAATATTCAAAACGTGACGTCATAAAACCATAAACTGCGTAGTATAAAGCCAGTTGACTGTCCGCGTGGCGCAGCGATCACTGTACCAATCTGACACACAGGTTTCCGGATTCGATTCTCAGCCAGGTAGAAATAAAAATGATGAATTTAGATATTTGTTCTAAGTCTGGGTGTTTGTCGTCTCGTGTTTGTGTATATCTATGGTGTCCATTACACAGGGAAGCCTATTGTAGGGCTATAAGAATAGAAACGGTGTGTATCTTTAATAAATTATTTTTTTTAAAAACACAGATTCTCGACAATGTTTAGCCGCCATAGTTGATACCTGTAGCCGCCATTGCCAACCCCCGTGATGCAGCGGTCTAACATAGTGGTCTGGCACGGATAGGGATCCGGGTTCAATCCCCGGTTAGGTAGATATATAAACAATGAGTTTAAATTTCTGTTCTGAAACTAGCTTCATAAATGTTGCTCATGAGCAATTAGTTAATAAATATTTCATATACAATGTATAACAATAAATAATAATATTATATAATTATAGAAGTTATAATACAATTCATAGAAGCTATATCAATCCCTACAAAATTTTCTTCCATGAATTCCCCCTTAAGATCGTTTAATCATTACCAAAATTCGTCCTGATAAAGAGACAAAAGCGGATAGTCTACTTAGTACTGAACTGACTGAAACTGTCAGACAAATCACAGTTCAAATCAATAGACCTGAAAACAAAACTTTGGACATTTCCTCATCTAACGTAGGTGAGCACTAAAAATGATTTTTGAAATTTTGCTTTCCAAGGGGCTTAAATAGGCGACGTAAGGTTGTATGAAAATTGGTCATTGTGAAGCTATATATTTTTTTTAATTGAACAGTTGCAAATCAGCATGCATCTGGTGTTAAGTAGTCACTGCAACCATGGACACTCACATCCAACCTCAAACAAAACTATTGTTCTACCATTTAAAATGGACAAAGTACAAACGTATATACAAAATAAGTCATCTGCTGTAATGTTCCACTATTAGCCACGGGTCTCCACTCAGAATGAGAAGAGTTAGGTCATAGTCCACCAATCTAGCCAGGCGGAATGATAGACTTCACACATATTCGAGAACTTTACAAAGAACTCTCAGGTGTGAAGGCTTACTCCTGATGTTTTCCTTCACCGTTAAAGCAAGTGATAATTATTTTTATATACGCACATAACTTCGAACCCCAGCAGAGTAAGAGGTCGGAATCTTGACCACTAGGCTATCGCTGCTTACAAAGTAAGTACAAGTGTAAAAAGGGTTTATGTAAAAAAAAACCGTTTACAATTCTATGCTATATAATATAACACTTCTTATCTATAAATATGCATATGGTACATGTATGATCCAACATCTTGCACATAGCTAATTGTTTGGCAACGATTTGGTTACCGCGCGTAGTCTTCCTAAACGGTTCCTAAAACTTAACCAGTGCACAACTATACGTCAAACACGTCACGTGTACTCGAATTAGGTATATTTCTTTATCATATCATATTATATTCGATACCATCTTTAATTCATCACCTAGCTCCGGTCAATCAACTTAAATAGTCCTAGTCTTTGGTCAATCAACTTAAATAGTCCTAGTCTTTGGTCAATCAACTTAAATAGTCCTAGTCTTTGGTCAATCAACTTAAATAG
>DWKL01003676.1:0-11275 GCA_018249415.1 Phareas burnsi
CTCGCTATATGTGTGCCTGGCAACCGCACCTCTCCAACCGAAACACAACAACTGCTTCACGGCGGATTATGAAGGCGTCGGTGGTATTTCCCCAGACGAACGATTGTTCTACCACCTATTACTCCAAGCCTCCAACCGTAGCTAGCAGTGGAACATAAAAAGCTTGCAGTCTCTGTTGCATCTCATCAGTAGGTTCATTCCATTCATTTCGGTCCTTTACACAACAATGTATCGCAATATTCACATTGTAAGCGTCAAAGGAACGCACGGTAGCGTATCCAGTGAAGAATTTATGTTTTTATTTGGTGAGTTATTTTCATTTTCTCTTCATAAAACGAGGCAAACAGCCAAGTGTTTTATAGCTCGGATCACGCACGTCATGTTCAGCTAGCTTTGCATTTACCATTCCATTTGGGTATGTACTTTGAGTAGTGGTAGAAGTGGAAAGTACGCTCGAAACCAATTGTAGTTGAGTTCCTGGTTCCCTTCTTGGACCCTTCGTCACTCCTGAGCGAATCTCTTACCGGTCCTTAGTAAGACGATCACGAGTGTGTTACAATTTCTGGGCACTAAATTGGAACGCCTCATTGAAGGTTTTAAAAAGTATAACCAGTTTTTAAAGGTGATATACATAACGTCAATATTTCTGTTTGCTGATATTTATTCGTATTATTTTGGTCACTTTACTTTATAGTATACACCCCTACGCTGTATCTCCTTATTTAATGTTTTCCTTTACTCAATTTTCGGTTGTCTGGAAGTCCGCAACTTTAGTGATAAGAGCGTCTGTAGTACATTAAATCATGTATAATCCATCTTTCTATGTATCATTTAGCGTATAGGGAATAATTTTTGTATTCCTTTTTTTTATGCTCTAAAGTAGCAAACGAGCATGCAGACTGCCTGATGTTAAGTGGACACCGCAGCCCCTGGACACCCACATCCAACCCCAAACAAAACCGAAGTTTCGTTTGAGGTTGTATATGGATGCGTCACTACTCCAATCGAAACACAAAAACTGCTTCACAGCGGATTATGAGGGCGGCAGTGGTACTACCCCGGACGAACTATAGTTCTACCACCTATATGTCTTCTGCGAGGTCCATTGAAATAGAGATTGTTTTTAAGACATCACTCGCCAAGACTCCTACCTTAAAATACTTGAAGAATTACAAACGTGTAAAAGATACGAAAAACAAAGCAAACTAGTTAACAATAAGGCGACCTTTTTATGTTTTTATTCCAAGAATTATTTGCCTCTTTTCGCTATAAAATAATGCAAAGCAGCTTACCGTTTTATTGCCGGGATCACGCATACCGTGTTCTTTGAAGCTCGTGTTATAAATAGTTTTTCTATGTATGTATTCCAAACTAGTTCCCGCCTGTGGCTTCTGTCACTTGTTTATAAACAAAAGTTCATAGTGGTAGAACTATAGTTCGATCAGGAGTACAACCGCCGGTAGAACTATAGTTCGACTGGGGTTACCGCCGCCGCCCTCGTAATCCGCCCTGATGCGACACTTGTTTCGATAAAAGAGGTGTGATTTTCGAGTACATTTATAAGCGAGGCGATCATCTTAGTCCTCAGGAGTAGTGGCGCATCTACGTATGACCTCAGATAGGACTTCAGCCCTGTTTGAAGTTAGATGTGTGTGTCCATGAGCTGCAGTGATCTTAATCAGGAGACTTCCATGATGGTTTGTTATTCTTAAACATTTTTATTTTTTTTAAATGCATCATTAAAATATATTTGAAAACGTAGCATGAAAATGATATCATCAAGGCATGTACCCGGCTACCCGAACAGGAAGACGGGAGAGCACGCCAAAGAGCACGGGGAAGCTGTTACATTACAAAATTAATTAATTATTTACATTGCATTAGCCGAAAACGACAGGATCATAGGTCATTGTTCCCAGCTTTCCCGCACAGGACAGGAGAGCCCAGCAAATCGCACAAGGAAGCTGTTAAATTAAAATGTAGTTAACTATTGTTTATATTGTAATATTCTGACAATACACTTATATACTACTAGTTGTTAACATTCTGGCCTCTCACCCTATTCGAGGTTCGTATCCCACACGCACGAACCATTTTTTGATGTTATGTGTGAATTAGAAATTAACTGTCCATTGCTTAAACTGTGAAGGAAAACATCGCGAGGAAACTTACACATCTGGGAGTACTTTTTAAAGTTAGTAGTGCGTGAAGTATACCTATTCGCACTTGGTACGAGTGGTGGACTAAATGGACTATGGCCTAAAGCTTTTCATTCTGGGATGCCATGCCCAACCAGTACGCAGTGTCTAGCAATGGGGCATTAATGGGTTATGATGGTTCTAACTATTACTCGCACGGTGCTGTTATTTTTTAAATTTTTTATTATCAACTTATTACTGTCCCATCGTTGGGCACGAATCTCCTTTCAGAATGAGGATGATAAGGCGGTGGACTATGCCACCAAACCGGCCAAGTGCGGATTGATAAAACCCTTAGATGTGTAGTTGATAGGACTCTTAGAGTTATACATTTTCTCAATGTTTCTCCGTTAAAGCAAGCGATAATTAATTTCTAACGCACATAACTTCGAAAAATCAGAGGTACGTGCTGGATTCGAACCCCGGACCTCCGTATGCGAGGCCGGAATCTTAACCACTAGGCTATCACTGCTTACTTCACTGTTTATTTATTACTATATTGCATTGCTGTTCACATCATTACCATATCAAGTTTCTGTACCTCCCTATTGTTCATAATAAAACAATTAAATATATGATAGATTTATTCCGAACGGCTACCGTAATTCACTACTTCCCCGTCACAATAAAAACGAAGTTAAATCTGGCAATTAAAACGCGAAATGTAGATAATTTATCTCTTTCCGAAATGTACGGACGACGATGTTATTGTAGTCGGGAAAAGTTTCAAAGTAAGACAAACAACGGGAGTGCCGTGCAGGATTCCAGTTTAGTGTAAGTGGGGAAATACAATTTGTAGTGGATAAACAAGAGCTTTGTCACAACTTCAGTACGTCTTTTAACGAAGAAATGTCTGAAATCTATAGAGACGCTCGTAAGTGAAATTGAATTGCATGTCTACAGTTGCTAGAAGGTTTATCGTTCTGGTTCATAGTTCAGTTTTGGAACGGTATATTTATATTAAAATTATCAAATATAATAAAGCTCGTAAGTGAAGTTGAATTGCATTTCTACAGTTTCTAAAAGGTTTATCGTTGCGATTCACAGTGGAGTTTGGGGACATAACATAATTAGATTTATTTAGATTAAAACTAAATGAATATAATAACGCTCGTAAGTGAAATTGTATCTCTATAGTTTCTAAAAGGTTTATCGTTCCGTTTCATACTTGCATTTTATGGCAGTAAACAATTAAATTAAAATTAAATCAAAATCTTTATATGTTCTCGTATTAGACAAATAAGCGTAGTGTTGTCTGCGAAATATGGTCTATATTTTTCATGTGAGAACTATAGTTTATGGTGCTAACTTTAGTTTATGGTAGAATGGTATGGATAAAGCCCGCGGGGTTCCGCGGCTTGCGTAGATCGTAACCGATCAACGAAGTTAAGCAACATCGGGCGTGGTCGAAAGTTGGTAGGGTGACCGCTAGTGGCTCAATTTCATGCGCGTCCGTACTTCGGAGGGCACGTAAAGCCGTCGGTCCTGGTTGTTATTATTAGATAGCAGTCGTTAAACCTTATCGGAGGCCTTTTGGGTGGTTTGAAAACATTCGACATGCTTTGGCCACTAACCCGTATCTCTACCAATCCGCATTGGATCAGCAGTGGAGTATGCTCTACGTGTTCCCCAGTTGCAGGAAGAATCCGGTGCTCACTAGTGGGACATAAAAAGGGTTGGAACCAGCCAGAATGGTAAGGTATAGTTCTTAATAGTTTGTCGATGGAAGTATTACCGCCGCCCCCACAATCCGCCATGAAGCTATTCATGTGTTGAGGTTGGAGTGATCTTAATCCTCGGGAGTAGTCATGCATTTATGTACGACCTCAGACAGAACTTCAGTCCTATTTAAGGTTAAGTGTGGGTATCCATGGGCTGCAGTGACCACTTAACAATAGAGGGCTGGCACGCTCGTTTAATACTACCCTACAAACGTAAAAAAACTACTATTTCCTGACTCGTTATTAACCGACCGCTTTGAGTTGGATTAACGTTGATTTCTAGAACACGCTCTATGTTTATTAATTTTGTTATCTGACCACGTGGGATAATAATAAATATTTCTAAACAGATTCGATTATAAATAAGAACTACACAGGAATCAACACAAGCCTAAGCTTAGACATACATAGGAAAATATGATTTTTTTAATAATACCTATATATAACCTCTCAAAAATATACATACCTGAAGTTGATCATGAATGATGAAACGCCTTGAAAAAATGTTATCTATCTCCCCATACCCTTCAAACTTAAACACACTGGCACTGCGCTTGCTGGTATAAAACAGAAATATTTAATATTACATAATATGTTTGCTGTTACATTTCATAAAAGTTGTACCCTAAAATGTTAATGAGACATAAGTTTTAAATTCTTGATTAACAAACGAAAAATGTCTAAGCAATTACCATAAATTAGTTTTATTATAAAATTTGGCTTGTTCACAGGTAAAACACGGTAAATCTTGTGTTAATAATATATTTACGGCTTAATTTAAATTAGCACGGCTAATATGAAATTTTGTGGGCCATTTTCGTGTACTGCATTTGATTTATTTTTTCTACTTATGCGTTAAGCTGATGATTTATGATTAGTTTTGATGATTTATGATTAGTTTTCGAGTATAACGCATCTGTGGTTAACCTTAAATATGAATAGATTTTTACAATTTAAACGCTTACAATCTAATTATGATGGCTGCAATATTTATCAATATTAACGTAATTTGTTTATTCCGTAACCTCTGTGATGACGGACAAACATGCAAACAAATAGATAAGTACACGATTAGGCGAACGGACGAATTGACAAACGGACAGAACAAAATAATAGACCAATGGATATAGAGACAAAGATATGAATGGACCAATAGACGAACAGAGAGGTGAACTACAGACAATCGTACTAAAAAACGAACGAACAGACAAATATAACAATATATACAAATGACACCTTCTCCACCAATCCGCATTGGAGCAGCGTGGTGGAGTATGCTCTAGGCCTTCCCCAGCTGTTTGGGGAGAGACCCGTGCCCAGCAGTGGGATTCCAAAACTTTTATGGGTTGGAGCCAAACACAAATGAAAAACAGGCCGTTGGATGCACAAACAAATAAATAACCTCTTCGTTGTATCATCAAAGGAAGGTACCTACGGAACCCTAAAAATCAACTGGAGGCACATTATTCAAGCTAACCACCAACCAAGCTGCAAGATTTATCGAAAATTTCGCTAAAAATCATGGCACCATTCCAGTACAAAGTAATTATTACAATTAACTTCTGCTTAATTTAACTTGTGTAATTTGTTCCAGTAATTTTATTGCAATCGGTTTGAGCTACCAGCGTTGAAATTTACTGTTTATTTCGTTGCATATTTTTATTTTTTTATCAAAACTTACACATATCATCATCATCATATTTATTGATGGATGGACAAACTTACCGTATCATTTTTAAGAAGCAACTCGATTGAACAGGATTGAGTATCCAGGATAAATTGCCGTGTAGTTTTTTATAAAATGGAAATGGCTAAAGTTTATGCAGTCCATATAAGAGATAGTGGTTACTGCCACCCATGGAAATTTGTAATCTACCCCAAGCAGGACCGAATTATGGACTTTTGATCCCAAATTTTTTTGTCCCCAAGCTGGACCCAATTAGGACAACATTTGGTCGACCTCAGATTGGACTCTCCTGGAGACTAAGTTCGAACGTCTCCTGTAAGTGTCTCCCGTGCTCTCTCTCTCCAAATCAGGATGCAACAGCGCTGCCATTATAAGGCATAAATAGGTGCGGCAATGGTGTATCCCGAGAGGAACAATGAATGATTTTACCATTATACCTTGTAAATATGATTCTACCATCTGTAAATATGACACTACTACCTACAAATATTACTATACCACCTGTAAATATGATATTGCTACCTATAAATATTATTGTACCACCTAAAAGTTAATCTATCTTCCCACACCCTTCAAACTTAAACACACTGGCGCTGCGTTTACTTGTATAAAACAGATTATGATTCTACCAACTTTAAATCTAATTCTACCACCTATGAATCTGATTCTACCACCTATAAATACGCTGTCCAAATATTTGTTTGTTTGAAAGGTACAGCAAATTTTGGTCCACATTGCTTAAAACAGCGTAAGCATTATAATTATGAATTAAAATAGTTTTCTCTACATACTTTTATACGTATGGGTCTTTCTGTATACATCAGAGACGATCTTCCTCTCGCATCCCTATCGAGTTCATCTCCATCGTAGGCTTAAATTTATAAAGCTTGGTCTTAAATACTAGGATTGAAGGTAGATTTGCATGGAATACTCGTCAAAAGTAATTTAACTTAAACGGTTAATCAAATAGGTGAAAAGGTAATGCGACAAAATATTGCCATAAGTCCTTAGAAATCGACTAATAGACGTAGGCGTGTTCTGTCGTAGTTAAGGCGCTTAACTATGTCGCTGACCGCAAGAGATTTGCTGCACATGACTTGGATGTAATCCCTTAGTCGCGTACGTACGCGCAAACAGAAGGACGAGTATTAATATAGACTGTATCATGTCGATGCCAAATTTTATTTGTTATTATTCAGTACATCGTGGCTCACCCGGTCGGTACTTTTTTTATTAAATTGATTTGAGTCGCTTTATGTCTATTTATTACACATTTGATAAGTTTTGTTTCGCTGTTTATGTTTTTATTTTTATTTGCTTAGGACTACGATAGGGAACGTTATGCTGCGATTTGATACAGCATCACGTCTCCTTGCAATCGTATAAATATGTCAATATGTAAAAAAATGTCTTCTATATGTCGATACACAACCGGCAAGTAAAATCAATCGTGTTTCCTACAGAAAATTTGATATACCTCATAACTGTGCCTGGAAAACCACGATGGTGCGACCAGGAAGAGTTGGGGGAGGCACCCGGTCAGTATTACCTCAATAACTATATATCTATCATCATTAACCCATCGCTATCCCACCGCTGGGCACGAATTTCCTCTCATAGTGAGAAGGGTTAGGTTATAGTCCACAACACTGGCCAAGTGCAGATTGGTAGATTTCACATACCGAGAACTTACAGAGAACTCCCAAAATTGTAGGTTTCCTCCCGATATTTCCCAGCGTTAAAGTAAGTAATAATTAATTTCTAATACGCACATAACTTCGAATAATCAGAGATGCGTGCGAGATTTGAAACACGGACTCCCTGCGTGAGAGGCCGGATCTTACCACTAATCGACCACTGCCGTATGCTCTTCAAGCATAATTTTTTTTTATGCTTGAATAGTAGCAAACGAGCGTGCAGACCACCTGATGTTAAGTGATTCCTGCAACCTATGGACATCCACATCTAACTTCAAATAAAACTGAAGTTCTATCTGAGGTCGTATGTAGATGACTCACTGCTCCTGAAGACTAAGTGGTCGCCTCGCTGTAAGTGTGCCGGCGACCGCAGCTCTCCAACCGAAGCACAAAAACTGCTTCACAGCGGATTATGAGGCCGGCGGTAATACTTCCCCAGATAAACTATAGTGCTGCCACCACTTAGAATGATATTTTTGTTACTTGTTATTTGGTATTTTTTGTTACAAATTCATTATGAAAGTTAATTACTGGATGAACACAATGAAAGATAGCTTTTAAGAAGACATATATTAGTAAGAGAACATTTTAAAAATATTTTTTAAAAGACGTCCATGGGCTGCATTGACCACTTAACATCAGATTGCCTCCACGCTCCTTTGCTGCACCTTTCACGTAAAAAAAAAACCATCACAATATTTCTTACTAAAATAAACGACCAATATGTATTTTGCAATCCAACACCAAAACGCTGTAACTGAGTCCGCCATAACAATGTCCGAACCACAAGCCACAATTTAGTTTCACAGCGCCAGTTTCACTAAAGCTGTTTACGTATCGACATAGATTTATTGCAGCGCTAAGTGGACAATACACCGACAAATACCTAAAAACGAACAACAAAATAAACTTGCAACTCGCTCGTTTATCGTTTTCAGCTTGCGGTGTGAGAACGCCCGCAACGATCCGGCTGCACTAAAACTTTGACAATAAATTCATTGTCCCGATGCTTCGCTCTAGTCTGGTTAATACATACGAGCGGTTTTTAGACTTCTTAAACGATTCTTTTAAAGACCGACCTAATAGAGTCGTGTTGAATTCCTGCCAATATATTTAAAAAACGGTTTCGTAACTATCGGCCTTATAATAAATATTCGAAACACTCTTTCTCTCAAATTTCTCTGAAATTTCTCTGAATGTCGTTAAAAGATTGGAACTAAGAGATTACTTGCACGGATAACTAAGTCCACTGCATAAACCCCCTTCCAGGTAAAGCCTGTGTCCTAATATATACTTATAGGAGATAGATGGATAGTTTAACTTAGCCTTAATCCCTCATTAATAGACGATATATAACAGTATCCCAACTATTTAGTGTTTTTCCCGATAAAGTTAGGAGATAGAATGTTAAAATTAAGGGTTTGTAAATAAGGGACTAATATGTTTAATTTTAATATATAGAAATGATACTACCAGTTTATGTGTGATATTCATTAATTTATTATTATATATTGTTTATATATACGACATTTTGATACGACAGATTTAAATAACTATTTTAATAACGGTTTATTTAAATATATTACGAATACGAATTTATAAACGAATAAATTTAAATAACAAATTTAATATTTTTTGTGGTCTTTATTTCTGTTTCATTTTTGATTATTTGATTGAAAAACTAGTGCTTATCTTTTATAAAACTAACATTGGCGTATTTTTGTACGTATTCAAATATAGAGCATTACTGGCAGACCCGGCGACGCGTTGCTGTGGCTCTCTTGTATTTCGTTTAATTATTAGATATTATAATTGATATTGTTATGGAAAAAAAAGAAAAAAAATCTGAATAAAAACTATCCTATATCTCAAGTAGAAATAAACACACATTTAAAAAAAAACGTTAAAATCAGACAGTTACTTTCGGAGTTCATCCCGGACAAACATTGTGACACGTGAATTATGTATAATAGATATGAATAAGTTCGTCTTATAGGAAATAATTTGTATCATCTGACAGCTCATTGATGTAATGAACTGAACTGAAACGGACAAAACGCCGCTTACTTTCAGGACCTTTTTAACTCCGCTCGTCTGCACAACCCACACAACAGAGTACAGTGTTCGGAGATATTGGGCGCTTCGAGAGACGTGCCTTGCACCTTGTAACAATGTTATCTAATCCTCGGCGAGCGCTGCTGATGTGCCAGTGAGACGTGCAGGTGTTTATGTTTAGCGATGTTTATTTGTTATTTGTTACTATTCTGTTTACAGTTGAGTTTTATGTTGCGCGAGGCGTGCTAACAAAGCGAGCCTGCGGTTAGAGGAGTATCCAGCGATCGAGTAAAACACACCGCAACTTTCACTTTAAAATATATTGTTCCAAGATGAAAATAGCAATATAATCTCAGAAAGGATGAAAAAAATCCTAATTCGTTCTATAAAATCAGTACAATTTTTATTAACATCAACAAGATTCGCACGAATCCGATATGTAAAGCTATATATAAATATATAAATTTAAAACCTATGGAATAATTATTGAAATTTGAATTCGGAAGAAATAGTTAAGAAACTGGATATAAATATCAAAGGAGGTTGAAGGTTGCAAAACGTTAAATAAAAAAATAACTATAAATAAAATGTCAATGTCACCTACGATAGAACACGTGTAAATATGTTATGCGTTGGACTGGATCTTTAGTTAAATGGGTTACAATTTATAAAAGTAATAAATCTAAAGATTAAAAAAAAAAATTAACGATTTTAAAATTCTATTTCTCCAATAGAGTATAAAAGGAGCAGGGTTCCTTGCACCGTGCAATAATGTTATCTAAAACTCGGTGAATGTCACTGATCTATCAATGAGACGTGCATTCTGTTTATGTTTACAGATGTTTATTTGTTATTTTGTTACTTGTCTGAAAGTTTTATAATGCGACATAAGTAAAGAAACTAACCATATATTTTTTATATTTCAAGAGTATATGTTTAAGTGTTCAATGCAGCCCATGGCAACTCATAACTAACCTCAAACAAAACTGAAGTTCTAACTGAGGTCGTACGTAGGTGCGTCACTACTCCTAGGGGCTAAGATCGTCACTTCGCTAAGCGTGTCCTGCAACCGCATCTCTCCAACTGAAATATAAAATCTGCGTCACGGTGGATTATGAGGGCAGCGGCGGTCCTTCCCCGGACGAACTATAGTTCTACCATCTATCTTTAAAACATTGCAAATATTGTTAATGAAACTAAAGTAACAAATAACCATGCCGTCCAGCTGACCGTAGATGGCTCCACCGTTCATGGAAATTTATAATCATCCCCAAATGGGATAGAAGTTCTATGGGCGTCGACAGACGCATAATTATTTCTGCACAACGTTAGTACGCCTCTTGTAAGTATCACTATCTAACCACACCCTTCAAACCAGAAGTCAGTAGCGTTTAACACTACTGTTATAAAGGTTAATACTTATTTTTAATTGATATTGCTATTTATATCTAAAATAGATTAGCTTAGTAGTTCTTAAATTACTTCCTCTTCAAATTCCTTTGTTGCATAGAAATATAAGCACAGGGGCATGCGTTGTGTCAGCAAGCCGTTAGCAAGGCTTAAGTAACAAAGACGTAACAGTTGTGTGATAGCACCTCATACATTAAGCCTCATACATAAATCCTGCTCGAAATCAATTCCTATCATGCTTTTGATATACCTTGAGAAATCAACCTGTACGTATATATCAATACGCTATTAAAAAAATACGCTTGACACTTAAATTAAAAAATCCTAAGTTCAAAATTCAAAAACCTTAAACCCACAATTAAAAAACCCAAAATTCAAAATTCAAAATTTAAAATTCAAAATTCAAAATTCAAAATTCAAAATTCAAAAATCAAAATTCAAAATTCAAAATTCAAAATTCAAAATTCAAAATTCAAAATTCAAAATTCAAAATTCAAAATTCAAAAT
>DWKL01003677.1:0-11275 GCA_018249415.1 Phareas burnsi
CACTTACAGCGAGGCGACCATCTTAGCCCTCAGGAGTAGTGACGCATCTATGTACGACCTCAGATAGAACTTCAGTTTTGTTTGAGGTTAAATGTAGCCATGTAGTCCATGAGCTGCAGTGACCACTTAACATCGGGTAGTCTGCACGCTCATTTGCTATTCTTTACAAATGAAAGTAAAATATTTTGTCATATCATTATCAATACTGTCCCACGATTGGGCACGGGTTGAGTTTAGAATGAGGAAAGCTAGGCCATAGTTCACCACGCTGACCAAATGCCGATTGGTAAACTTCATACGCCTTTAAAAACTTTACAGAGGTCTCTCAGGTTACTTCAGGACGTTTTTCTTCACCGTTAACGCAAATTATTATTTTTATCCTTAGAATTTCTTGTCCTTCTTCTAACGCTGACATGTTTTATTTAAGATAGTTTGTTTCATATTTTAATTAGTTCAAAAGTCGATTATGTTAATATAAGTAATGTACATTTAACTGTTTAACGAAAAATACTGTAGTATTTATTTTAGGTGAATAAAATCTACCACAATAATGGACATCATTATACGATAGTTGTAAGTGAGACCCGTTTATTGATCCCTTGGATAAGTTAAAGAAACAAAAATCCTTTGCATAAATCCAGCAATAACATCCAATCGATCAATAAATATCTGACTTCTCCACAAATTGCCACCACAAATCGATCGTGGATTCGAACGCAGGAAATGTTTCATTTCTAAGCAAATTGCGTGGTTTTGATGAAACGTAAAATCATATACAGATCTCACTTCAATGGATTTTAAAAGGAAGTACTCAAGAGCAAATATATCTCAGACTATTAATTTCTGTTACTAAGTCAAATATAAATTTAAATTTCGAACTATCGCCCCATATATCGACCATATTTGAAAACCGCATTGGTTACCATACCGGATACGCAGTGTCCCGGGTTTGATTCCGGCCAGATAGACGTCTAAATTATGAATTTAGATTACTGTTCTGGCTCTAGGTGTTTGTGTTCTCATCTTTGTCTGTGTTCAAGGCACAAACGATACAAGGTATCTTTGTATGGCTATGGGTGTAAAAAGTATTTATTTATTTAAAATAAAATTTTAAATTACTATTGTAACCAACTTCGAATAAATCATAAGTATTATTTTTTATGTTTGAAATACTCTTCAAACTGTTACTGCAAACGAGCGTGTAGGCCTGTGTAGGATGTTGAATAGTCACTGCACTTCATGGACACCCATATGTCACCATAAACAAAACAAAAGTACCGTCCGATGTCGTACGTAGATGCGTCACTGCACTTGAGGATTGAAATAGGCGCCTCATTTTAAGTGTGCGCGGAAACCGCACCTCTCCAACCGAAACCATAATTTGCTTCACGGCAAATTATGAGAGCGTGATAACTGATGTCCTAGGTGATCTTCAATAATCCGCTTGGAAGCGTGGTGGAGTAAGTTCTAGGCCTTCCCCAGTTGATGGAAGAAGTATGTGTCCAACAGTGAGACATAAAAAGAGTTACAGCCTAGTGGATGTCGACCACGGGTGTCTTGTTACCCGTGTGGATTAAGTTTTTTTTTTATGTCTAAAGTGTAGCGAATGAGCGTGCAGACAACATGTTAAGTCTACCTAGTCAAATATAACCCCAAACAAAACGGATGTTCTGTCTGTGGTCGTACGTAGATACGTCACTACACCTAAAGACTAAGACAGTCGCCTCGCTTTAAGTGCCTCCGGCAACCGCACCTCTCTAACCGAAACACAAGATTTCCTTCAAGGCGGATTATGAGGGCAACGGTGGTACTTCCCCGGACCTATAGTTCTAGCACCTACAAAATAGTTGGACCCATTTGAATAAACTTGCTCTTCAAAGAACACTGCTAGTGTAAAGACATATGTTATAGGTGCGTGGGACCACGAGCATTTTTATACCACGTATTAAGTTAAGCCATGAAATAATCGCGAAATATAATAGATGGTAGAACTATAGTTCGACCGCGGAGGTACCATACGATCCGCCGTGAAGCAATTCTTCCGCCGCCCTCAAAATTCGCCGTGAAGCAATTTTACCGCCGCCCTCACAATCCAGCGTGAAGCAATACTTGTGTTTCGTTTGGAGACGTGTGGTTGTCGGATACACTTGTAAGTGAGACGACCATCTTAGTGTAGGTTAGTTTGTGGTTAGATGTAGGCATCGATTGGCTGCAATGACCGGTTAACATCAAGTGACCTGCACGCTTCTTTACTTCTATTTTTATATAAAAAAGCACGTTCTGCTAACCAAATGCTTCAGTTAAACTCCAAAAGTACATTTAATGAACCATAGGATCATCATGTCAACCCATTACTGTCTCACTGCTGGGCATTGTCTCCTTTCATAATAAGAAACAAAAAATACAAAAAAAAAACAATTGCTCGTTTGCTATTTTGATGCTATAAAAAACTTAAATCTAGTCGTTGTTTAATTTTATTCTTTGATAAACAAAACTCTTACACAATTTGAAAAATGTTGGCAATTATTCTCCATTTTACTTAAACAAAAGAACTAAATATAATAGAGCATCCAAATACTAAAATAGACTAGTGTGGTGAAGGTCACTCAACTTGGGTCAAGATGCAAGAGTGCATTTCTCGACGGCTCTGCATCTATTTATAAGCGAATGTAGGTTTCTGATGAGCGTGAACTAAGACCTATCTTATGATCTTTGTTTTTTTTTAAGTGTAAATATGTGTGATCTTAGTATGTTTTGACAAGCCTTCAGCTTGGAGGCGGTGTGATTATTATACAGGAAGACATATCATTTCTTTTCCATACTATATGTGGAAGTGGCACGTGAGTGTGGAGTCGATGTGGTTGCAAGTGGTCACTGCCATCAACTGATATGTAATCAACCTTGAATGTTACTAGAGTCGACCTCAAATGAGTTGAGGTCGACTATAGATGCGCTGCCGACCTCCACATATCCCAATCAAGGAACGTTTTGCGTAAGTGCTCCTTACCATACGCTCCGACTCCCACAAGCCCCGGGGATCAACGAACACCTTGTGTCAGAGTCCCTTGTCATACCTTTTAAATATGGCAGTGTTTAACACCGCTGTCTTAAGGCCATATATGTGGAAGTGATGTCTTCGTTGTCGAACCACGAAAGATACACCTTTGACTACTCGCGGGGCACAGCGGTCACTATACCCGTCTGACATGCAGAGAGTTCCGATCAGAAAGAAATTTAAATGAGGGATTTAGGTTTACTACCTACATAGTTTGCCACTCGGCCAGCGAGGCCGACTATGGCCAAACCTTCTGACAGGATACTTGTGGCCAGTAATAAGATAGTAATGAATTGAAGATGGGACATAGTGTTTCCTATATGGGTGTTCAAAGGATTAAGAATCGGGTATATAAGACTCAAAATGAAATGTTCTGAAAACCACTCAATTTTGGTGAACATTGGTTTGCAACTCTTCTCGCATAAAAAGAACACAGCAACCATAATATTGACTTATAAAAATAATCCATAAAGCAAAAAACATTACTTCGCAACTGCTTAAAAATCGTATTACGAATCCTTCTTTTTCCCAATCAACGTACAGAATATAAAAATCAATCCAATTTTCAATACTCACACTATCGAAATCCGGTGGTATCCATTGTATCGGCTTTCTCCAAAATCCAATACGTTCGAAGCGGGTGAAATCCGCAAAACCAAGTTCCTATTCCGGTCAATGCACCCACAAACCAAGAGCACTAACACGGCAGCCGAAAAACAAATCAAAATTCTTTTAAAACCATTCACTAAGTCACTTTAATTTCCACAACAAGTTCGCTCGCGTGAAGTTTCGATGCCACTGTCACGGTCGCGACCGACACACACTTCTCCCACTCCCCCTACCCCCTTACCATTGCAAAAAGTCGTAACTGCTGCTCATATACCAATAAAATACCCCCTGTTTCTACTAACATTCATATTAGGAACATTAGAATCAAAGTGTAGAATGAATGGAATTTAAATTATGAATTTCGAATGACGGATTCGCCATCCTTTTCTCTCTGCGTACGCGCAAGCGGATTACTACGAGCGTTGAACTCATTCAAATGTCGAACGGCCAACGAACATGTGATCGGTTAAAGTAAGTAGTTACGTAAAAGTGAAAGTGACCAATTGGACAGTTCAGTTCGGGAAAATGTTATTGGCCGTCAAAAAAGTAAATACTGCTTGTAACGATTGGTTTGAAGCGATTGTTCAATTTGTTGCTTTACTTACAGTTTATTTGTTATTTTTTATGTTAGGAGAGTACAAACGAGCGTCATTCCACCTGACTGTAAGTGGTTACTACGGCCCACAACTAACTGAACTGGCTGAAGTTCTATTTGAAGTCGTACATAAATAATTTATAAAGTAATTAGAAGGGTTAAAATGGCTTCAGCTTTACTTGCTCCATTACTTTTAGTTATTATTTGTAAATGATATATTTTATGAAAAAAGATGTGTGTTATGGACTATTCCGCCTTTACACCATAAAAAAAACGACGACGACGACGGTGTTACTTTGCAGAAGTTCAAAAATAATTCTGTAAAATAACTACTTTGAATAACAATATTTTGCTTTGATTTCATTTAAAACCATTCTACACTACAACTCATTACTGTTTAAGAATATTGGTTTCGAAGTAATTTCATATTGATTGTCACCCCATTACCATATTGAAATTTAAGGCTGTAACCCTTTTTTATGTCCCACTGCTGGTCACATGTGTGTCTTCAGAATTAGGGAAGGCCTGGAGCCACCACGCTGATATAATGTGGTGGCTCCAGGCCTTCCCTAATTGTGGTGGAGGTTGATGTTTATCCATATTAATTTTGCCTCCATTTGAGTCGTAACTTTGTTTAATACTTTCATTATGTAAAAAAGTCATACACTTCTCTAATTTGCCGGTTTAACAGAGAAGTGACACAAGTAAAAAATTTCATCTCCTTGATTTTCCATAATTCCTATGTCACAAAAGTTTCACTTTCTTAGTTTCACGATATTCATACTAAATTTCGAATATATCCTTTTCTACTCTACAGTTATACGTCGTATTGTTTGCAGATTTTCTCTCATTTGTAATCTGCCCCCAATTTAAAATCACTGTAAAATCTTGTCACGAAAATAAAAAAAACTTGTTTTCTCTTCAATCGACAAATTGATGACATTTTGGAATTCTTGACGCAGCATCCAATTTTCATCAGAAATATACAAATGATGTCCATCATACTTTTAAGTAACTTGCTAGATATTTAAATCAGGGAAACATACATAATTAATAGTCGAGATACTTGAAACATTACAGATGTTTTATTGCCTTCTCTGGCGTTGCAAGTCGCCATACAATAGACACATATATGACATAACTGTTAAATTATGTTATTAATTATTAAACCTTCCTAGATTAGCGTTCGTTATGGGTGTTCATTATGGAACCTTCGTTACGGACGTCACGTGTACACATAAGAATAATTATACAAACGATGACACTGACTTAACAGTCTTTGACCGATATTCTGAAAAGCAAATACTTTATTTAACCATTTAGATCATCATGTTGATTTACATGTGTGATCGAGCCAGAGCCTTCTGTATTGTAAATCTGTATGGCGTTATTATTAATAATAATAATACTCTTTATTGTACACCATAAAGGACGAACAAAAAAGAACAGACAGTAAAAACAAAGCTATACTAAAGGCGTTATTACTAAAAGCGGTGGTAATTGCCATGAATCCTTATATTGGAGGCCAGCTTTAAAACCTCAAAGCACTAATATATACTTAGTAAATGTACCAGTTACCATAGTAGGTCAAGTCAGGTGAACGCACTTGACCGAACACTACTCACCGGCTGCGTGGTTAACCGACTGTATTCAGCTTACCAATATTACTAATAAATCATTACAAGAAGATGTGTATATCGCAATCGTCGGGTTCGATTATGTTCGTGTGAAGCTTAGCAGTAATTTTGAACTTTATTATAATTTTTATCTTCATCGTAATGCAAATGGAATAGATGGAATGGTTGATAGATACATAGATAAAGATAGATAGATAGAATTACTGACAATACAGGCAAATAATTAAATGCATAGAGAATTAAATGAACTTGAGTTAATTGAAGAGGAAATTCTCAGTAGTCGCCTGATAAGACTATTCTGGTAAGATTACTGGGATGAACCGAACACACGTATGAGTAGGCAAACGTACACAAACAGGTGAATCGACAGATGAAAAGATGAACAGAGTGAGATAGATAAACTGACTGTGAGATTTATAGATGTATGGACAGACACATAGAAGTGAATTCCTACTTTTTAGTGAAAACGCAGCACTTTTACATTGAAGTTAATTATACAATTTTATTTAATTATAACCAGTGATAGTGATAAGGATTGCCTTGTAGTTATGGTTCCGGCTTCTCACGCTGGATGTCTCGGGTTTGAATCTCGCACACACCTCTAGATTTTCGAAGTTGTGTGAATATAAGAAATTAATGATCATTAATTTTTACAGTGAAGAAAAACATTGTGAAGAAACTTACACATCTGAGAGTTGTTTGTAAAGTTCGTGAAGGAGTGCAAATGAAGGCCACTAATCCGTACGTGGCCAGCGTGGTGGACTATGGCCCAACCCTTTTCGTTCTGAGAGGACCCGTGCACTGCAGTGGCTCATTAATGTGTTGATGATGATGATTTATTTTTATATTTTTTATGTTTAAAGATAGCAAACAGGCGTGCATCTGATGTTAAGTGGTCACTGCAGCTCATGGACACCCACATCTAACCCCAAATACGACTGAAGTCTAATCTAAGGTTGTGCGTAGATGCGTCACTACTTTTGAGGAGTAGGATGCTCGTCTCGATTTAAGTGTACCCTACAACCACCGCTCCAAGCGGAATATAAGTATTGCTTCATGGCGGATTGTGAGAGTGGCGGTACCTGCCCAGTCGAACTAGACTTTTATCTATCAAAACTCTATTTTAAGATGTAAATACATTATCAAATAAATAAATAGAGATAGACAGGTAGACAGAGACACATAAATGAGACAGTCGAATTAGAGTTTTATCTATTAAAACTCTATTTTAAGGTGTACGTACATTACAAAGTAAATAAATAGAGATAGACAGATAGACAGAGACAGGTAGATGAGAAGAAAGTGTCTCATTATGAATACATTAAACTATTATAATAATATATGCATACGGGAAAGCATATATAAACGTTTAAAATCAGAAAATTATACAAACATTTTCAAGTGATTTATTTGCGTCGGCTAACTATTAATTTCAGCGTGCGGTCTTTAGTTTTGTTATTCTGTTCAATATGGTTGACATAACTGTTTGTATTAATACCTCTAGTTTGTGGTGATTTTAACGAGGAAATTTATTTAATTAGCCGTGATTTTGTTAATGATTCAGTTCTCAGTTAAAACCACAGTTATATTTGACCTGTATCCAGCAATTAGCTTTATTTTCGTTTCTAATTAGTGGCGATATGGTAACAATTAACTCATTTAAAACCGTAATTCATGATATAATCATATCAAATTATTTTGCTTCAAAATGGCAGATAATTTGTTCCATCAGTTATATTGATGTTATACTTAACCTGTAAAAAAAAGGTTAAGAAGACGAAAAACACAAACAGGTGAATATACAGAGAGATGAAAAGATGAACAGAGTGAGATAGATAAACTGACTGTGAGATTTATAGACGTAAAATAAATAAAAAAAAAACAAAAATAAATAAAAAAAATAAACAGATAATGTAAAACACAGTAAACAGTGACAGTGTAATGGTTCAGTGTAAAATTAATAAACTAAATAACAATTTCTACTTACACCCATAAACCCACAACATAGGTGGCAGGTCGTCCAGGGAGACACCACCGCCGCGCTCATAATCCGTAGCGAAGCAGTTTTGTGATTCGATTGGGGACGTGTAGTTGCCGGGCACACATATAGCGAGGCGACCATATTAGTCTTCAGGAGTAGTGACGCATCTACCTACGACATCAGAATTTCACTTGTGTTTGAGATTAGTTTTGAATGTCCATGGGCTGCAGTGACCACTCAACATCAGGTGGTCTGCACGCCCGTTTGCGTATGTCGTGGACGAATATGGCATCCACGTTTTTGTATTTAAAAGTACTACACAAACATCCAGACGTAGACTCGGAATATAAATTTATAATTTACGTGTTTACCCGGCCGGAACCCGGCACCGTGCGTCTAAGATTGACATGGTGACCGTTGCGCCAAACGAGTCTTAGTCTTCAAACAATCAGTTGTTAAGAAAATATTGTATGCCTTGTGATCACCACAGGCAAAATCGAGTTTAGCTTTGCTATATTAACTATGTACATCTTTTGATTATAATTAACCATACTGGTATGCCACGAAGTTCCGAGTTTGACCCCGGATAGGTAGACATCTAAATTATGAATTTAGATTTCTAATCTGGGCTGTATATTTGTGTATTTGTCACTGTATATGTCTATAGCGTTTACGAAATAGTGTCTCGTTTCGTAGGTGCCATAGTAAAGGATGTCTCCTAATGTGCGTTACGAGTGTGGAAAACGTTACAAAATAATATGTATATCTTATAATGCAAGCACAAATAAATGGAGACTAAAATAGAGACAGAGACGGGGATGGGGACGGGGACAGAGCCGGAGATAGAGACCAAGACGGAGACGGCGACGGCGAAGGCGATGGCGATAAAGATAGAGATAGAGACAAAATATTTTTACAAAGTACAGTATTTATTATGGTTTTACAAATAACGTGGTGAGTGTACAAAAGTGGTATGTATAAGTAAGTATTATTAAAATAGAGATGGAGATGGGAACGGAGACGGGGATAGAGTCGGTGACGGAGATGGAGGCGGGGACAGAGCCGGAGATGGAGACCAAGACGGAGACCGAGGCGAAGATCGACACGGAGACCGAGGCGATGAGCGAGAGGGAGAACGAGACAGAGACCGAAACGGAGACGGACGGCGACGGCGAAGGCGAAGGCGATGGCGTTAAAGATAGAGATAGAGACAAAATATTTTAACAAAATACAGTATTTAATGTGGTTTTACAAATAACGTGGTGAGTACACAAAAGTGGTATAAGTAAGTATTATTATAATATGAAAGGAGCCTTAGAATGTTGGGTTAGTATGTGTATGCGTGTGTGTGTATACTCGTCTTGTAAGAACATGTATATATGTAAGTAGTATTTGTACAGATAAACAAACAAAAAGGCCGCTCATAATCGCCAAATTAAAACGACCAATCGAGTGTAAACAAGGCAACTCTAATAAGATTAGAGTCCCGAAGAAGCCCAGAGCTAAGCCGATTAAATCATTAGGCAATCCCCGGGGAATATTTTTATCCAATATCTTATTATCAGTTATTAGTCGCGTCAGAATATTTTACAAAGTATTTTTTTTTCGCAGACGGGCACCTGACGGGAAGTGGTCATTACCGCCTATGGACATTTGGATCACCAGAGGAGTCGCCAATGTATCGCCGGCCTTGAAGGAGAGCTCTCCTAGGATTTTTTACAGATATCCAATAGCGACAGTGACCACTTTTCAGGTGGGGGGGGGGGCAGCACGCTTTTATTCTATACATAAATAAGTACGTAGCGTGGCGTATTGGTCGTATTAATTTGGCGATTATGTGAGGCCTTTTTTGTTTGTTTATCTGTACAAATACTTTTTACATATATACATGTTCATACAATACGGGTGCACACACACACGCACATACATGGTCACACAACATTCTAAGGTTCCTTTTAAATAAAATTTAATTAAAAAAAAAATAACAGGATTGATTTTTTATCTACGGCAGGTCACAGATGCGTTGCTAATGTTGACGATTAAATTGAATCGTTTCGGGTAAGTATCTCCCCTTATTACACTCCTCAAACCTGAACACACCCGCCTAGTTGTTGTTATAAAGCAGACAGATGCGGTGTTAACACAAATGTTCAAACGATGGAATTTCCAATTCGTAATTTAGATATGTAGTAATTACGGACATTTTTGTCCGAATTCACAGCTGCTTAGAGTGTACAAAACTTCATTAAAACGTTCATAGCCGAAACCACTAGGAATATCCAATTTGTTTCAAAGCGGGCTCGTAATTAAATAAACTCATTTAAGTATCGTGTTTAATCAAAAGAGTGAGTGGAAATCCATCAAATCATTGGCTAAAAAATTTAATTTGTTACCCACAAGCGGCTTTGACCGATTTAAAGCTCCGAGATTATGTATAATATGGAAGAGATTTTCGAAACAAATTATACATATATATGTACAATTGAGTTGATGACAGATATTTATGGTGATTATTTATATTTATATTTATTTTTCCCCTATGCATCTTTGTGTTAAAAACTCCGAGATTATGTGTAATATGGAAGAGATTTTTTAAAACAAATTATACATATATATGTACAAATGAGTTAATAACAGATATTTATGGCGATTATTTATATTTATTTTTCCACTATGCATCGTTGTGTCAAAAATTTGCGCCATGCCATGACAACCACACCTCTGCGACCAAACAAAAGAATTACTTTACCGCGGATTATGAGGGCGGCGGTGGATCCTACCACTTATCGTTATTCATAAAAATATTTACATCATCGTTATCATCATCAACCCGTTAATGCCACACTGCTGGACACGGGTCTCCTTTCAGAATGAGAAGGGTCTGGCCATAGACCACCACGCTGGTCAAGTACGGATTGGAA
Source organism: Phareas burnsi (assembly GCA_018249415.1). Taxonomy (NCBI): domain Eukaryota; kingdom Metazoa; phylum Arthropoda; class Insecta; order Lepidoptera; family Hesperiidae; genus Phareas; species Phareas burnsi. The sequence continues at coordinate 10,799 of DWKL01003677.1, forward strand.
AACTCCCACACCTTCAAGATCTTTACATAGAACTCATGTATGCAGGTTTTCTCACGTTTTCCTTCACCGTTAAAGCAAGTTATAATTCATTTCTAATACGCACGTAATTTAGAAAAATCAGAGGTGCGTGCCGGATTCGAACCCCGGATCTCCAGTGTGAGGCTGGCATATAACCATTAGGCTATTACTGCTATTACAATATTTACACGCGTACAGCAAATCCGCAATTCCTATATCTCAGAGCATCAAGTACACAGTATATGGGAGCTTACTGCATATGTCACTTTGCTTTCATCCACAATTTGTATTCTCATTGCGTCTTCTTAACTAATGTAAGCCTCTTTGCATTAATAAAAATGTATACGATGTACTTCTAGAAAATGTATTATAGATTATTATTAATAGTTAATAGTATCAGGCGTTACTTTGCGGAAATCCATGATGTAAAGTTAGGACAGAACTACTTCGCAACAATCC
>DWKL01003678.1:0-11274 GCA_018249415.1 Phareas burnsi
TTACAAGTCATACCGCCCACAGGTCACTGCGCATATCGGACACCGCATCGAACTGAAAGTGTATTTTAAAGAAAAAGAGGATGATGTGGCGATAAAAGTTTTATGTGATCGTAGCGTGCTTGGCTTTGCCACAGTTTAGTTTCTTTCATATTTAGAACATCGCTGTTATAGTAGGAAAGTTAAGGGTTATATAACTTAACCCTCGCGACCTTAGGTCTGTACATAAGATTTAAGTACACTGTTTGACCTATATCGGTTATTTTTTGATCCTGATTGCCGACTGGAAGTTCGCCTTATATTAAACCACATAATCATCAACCCATTAATGTCCCACTACTGGGCTCGGGTGTCCTCTCAAAATGAGAAAGTACATGCCATAGACCACCATCCTGGCCAAGTGCCGATTGATAGACTTCACACACCTCAAACCTTTATAAAGAACTCTCAGGTGAGTAGGTTTTCTCACGATGTTTTCCTTCACCGTTAAAGCAAGTAATAATTAATTATTAATATGCATATAACTTTAAAAAATCAGAGGTATGTGCGGGATTCGAACTTCGAACCACAACCACAGAAAGAGCGAGACAGAGAGGTGTAGTAATGCATCTACGTACGTTTTGATAGGACTTATCCTGTTTGAGGTTATATTTTGGTGCCCATTTTAGTGACCACTTAAAATCAGGTGGCCTGCATGCTCGTTTGCTATTTTTAAATACATGCTTCTTATTTTCATTTTCTCACATAAAAAGGCAGTAGTAATATAGGCGATACCTCACGAGCAAAACCTTAGTCACATTAATGTTAAGAAGCCTGTTGAAGCTTATTACCCCGAAGTCAACAATAAGAGCCGTATCATTGTATCGCTACTTTTGTTCGTGTAATAGAAATATGATACTCTCAAAGCCTCCGCTCGGACCGACGGTAGAGATGAAAACAATCTTGCCAATGTGCAGGAGAGATCAATGACTTTTAGTATATATATGTATATCTGTTATAATCGTAGGGTATTTTATTGGCATAAAAATAATTTTGCATTGATATCTACTATTCTACATAATAGAGCAATGATAGTCCAGTGGTAAGGTTCCGGATTTTCACGTTGGGAAACCGGGATTGAGATCCTGCACACGCTGGTTTTTCGATGCTATGTGGGTATTGTAAATTGATCACCGCTTGCTTTAACATCAAGGAAATATACACATTTAAGAGTTTTGTGTAAACTTCCCGAAGGTGTTTAAAGTTCATCAATATGTAATCGGCCAGCGTGGTGGACTATAGCCTACCCTTAGCGTTCGGAGAGGAGATCTATGCCCACCAATGGAACAGTAATGGATCGATAATAATTCTCCATGATAAACTACTGATTATAATTAATCTATGTGAACGAAACAAATACATTTTATTACTTACTTACATTACGCTATTTACTCATTACTATATTACATAAACTACTTATTAAATAATCTTAAATCCACATTATTTATTTGTTCAATTAACGTAGTCGTTTCTTCACTAACAGTGTTCAGGCCTAATGATAAGCAAAAGCTGATGGATTAACTATAAACGATGGCCCAATATGGATGCTACGCTAATGTATATGTATATCTAATTAATGACTTATAGTGCGGATATTCGACAAGGTTGACAGATAGATATATTATTATTGAAGAGAAGAAAAACGTGTCTACCTAGTAAATCATCATCGGTCTGTGTCGTAATTTAATTTAATAGGCGGTAGAAATATAGTTCGTCCAGGAAGGTACCACCATCGTTCTCATGATCCGCCGTGAAGCAATTTCTGTTTTAGTTGACGATCTGCGGTTGTCGGGTACTCTAATAAACGAGGTAACCGCCTTAGTTATCGAGAGTAGTAACAAATCTTCGTACAAACCCAGGAAACACTTCAGTCTTGTTTGAGATGAGATGTGGGAGTCCATGGCCTGCAGTAACCACATAATATCATGTGTCTTCCGCTCATTTGCTACTCTATTGTCATAAAAAAAAATGTTTACCAGTACATGGACTCCATTCTAGAACATGCCTATGCTAGCGGTCTTCGGTTCTCCGGCAGACGTGCCCAGCGCACTGCCACTTCAGTTAACTAATCCTTGGAACTACATCAGCTATTCTTGTTTTTCGACAGATATCTTCGTTTCGAACTGAGTAACATTAAATTTGTGGATAGCCCTACCGTAAAGTGACCATAAAGTATCAAAATATTCCTAACTAAGATATATTTTGAAAGTAGGTACAAACTCTTTAAATTTACAACCGTTGGCTCTTCGTCGTCGCGATTCAGATTCGCTTCACAATAAAAAGGATTTTACTTTAAAGAGCATTATCTGGTTCCATTTTATTACATGCCAGTCACGACACTCGTATACTTTAAGCCGAAATCTGGTAACAAATAAAGTTTAGTATTGTCACGTTTAGGCTGTAAACAAACTGTACTTTAAGCCGCTGTAACTAGAAATATCGCCGGGCCAAGTGTATCGTAATTTATCAGGAGAATGTGGAGGGTCCTGTATTTACGTAAAGTTACCTGCCTTAACTACAGTAAATGATGTACATTAATTAACTGTATCTTGATGAATCAAATCTTGTTATGTATATTGTGTTTTTGAAGCACCAAAGGGATTTACAGTTAATGAGTTACTTCATGGACTACCGCACTGTAGCACATGTTGTGACTTTTTAATATTAAAAGTAGCAAATGATCCCCCAGCCCCCTAACGTTAAGTTGTCACTGCAGCCCATTGTCGCTCACATCTAACCGCAAACAGCCCTGTTTTATCTGTGGTCGAACTTACGTGCGTTAGTCCTCTTGAGACCTTGTACTCGATAACCATACCTCTCCAACCGAAGTACAAGAATAGCATCATGAGGGCGGCGGTGGTATCTTTTCGGACGAACTGTCGTTCTACCACCTATAATTATTGTTTTATGTTTTATACTGATCTTATAGAATCGGCATGGACTATATATATGGATAGATAGAGTTTAAGCAGCGCAGGGCTTTTGGATTGATCAACATATAATCTCATAATCCGCCAGCCTCATAATCCGCCGTAAAGCAGTTGTTGTTTCGGTTGGAGAGGTGCGGTTGCCAGGCACACATAGCGAGGTGACCATCTTAGACCTCAGGAGTAGTGATGCATCTATATACAACCTCAAACGGAACTTCGGTTTTGTTTGTGGTTGGATGTGGGTGTCCGTGGGCTGTGGTGACCACTTAACATCAGGTGGCCTGCATGCTCGTTTGCTACTTTACAAACATAAAAAAAAAGATATGGTTGAGCTAAGTTAGTGTGTTACTAAATTAAGTTACTGTTTAAGCTTCGTCCCGCCAAGTCCATCCTTCGCCTAATTATCCACAGGACAGATATTTGCAAAGGACGTCCAAGAACCTAATAAGGGCCGCACCTGCCTCAAACCGTGACGAAGGTATTCCATTGTGTATCCTAAGTATTAGCCTAAAGTATGACGCTCGAAGCCTTATGCCCACGTAAATGCTTTGTTGAAAGAATACTTATGTGCCTGCAAGCAATGTGGCATGAATAGGGAGCGGCTGACTTCGCTAAATTACACTCTTGTTTAGCAAATAGGAGTCATGCATCATTTTGTTTGAGCAACGGGTTCCACGTCTTATTGTTTTATACCGATGCCCCTCAGCTTTGATATAATACATTAAATTCCTTTGATATACTTTCTGTTCTCACACATGTCGAGTTCATTTGTTTTGTTTCGTTCATTTATTTAAACGCCAACTCATCTATTATTACAAATCAAAACCCAATGTGATAAAAATCAATCAAAAAGTTTTGTGATAACTTCAACTTATAAATATGAAGTTATTATTTTCATAATCAAATTTTAATATTTGTTTATTTTCGAAGATACAGGTCACTTGAAATTAGGTGGTGACTGTAGCGCGTGGACACCCACATCTAACTTTAAATCGACCTGAAGCCCTCTCAGGTCGTTGGTAAACTCCTGACTAAGATGGTCGCCTCGCTTGCAAGTATACCCGACAACCACACCTCTCCAACCGAAAGACAACTTTCTATTACCTTACTGGTACCTCTCTAGACGAACTATAGTTCTACCATTAAACCTCAACATAAAGTAGCGTTACAATGCTGTCTGTATATTTCGTATTGTTATTTATTTATTTATGTTTATTAATTAACATGTGCATTCAGTCCCGTCCTTTACACTTCTCGAACGTACGTTCACCTACGCGAAGATCCCAGAAGAGGTTTGGCATGCGTTGGTGACCTAGTCCACTTCGAGTTCTAACCCGCTTGGATGGGTGTGTGTGTGTGTGTAGCCGCCGTCGCTAATAGACACAGTAAACATTGTTGCCGTGTATATTAGCCGCATCCGGTGAGCGGTGTTAGATGCATATATATGTGTGTGTATATTTATTTATTTATTAAATTTATTTGAGTCGCTTTATGTCTGTTTGATAGGTTTTGTTTCGCTCTTAATTTTTTTATTTTTATTTAGAACTACAATAGGGAACGTTGTGCTGCGATTTGATACAGCATCACGTCTCCTTGCAATCCTATAAATATGTCAATATATCAAAAAATGTCTTTTATGTGTCAATACACAACCGGCATGTAAGACCAATCGTGTTTCCTACAGAAAATTTGATATACCCCATAAGTGTACCTGGAAGACCATGATGGTGCGACCAGGAAGAGTTGCGGGGGGAGGTGCATATATTAGGAAAACCGACTGGAACCCAAGGGTTACGAGCTGGAGAGTAGCCCATTCGAGTGTTTGCAGAAAGTGTGTTATTCCTCGGGAAAAGCTTTTTAAGCTCTTCGCGCTTTCTCTATTGCCATTTGTCTAATTTGCGTGTGTATAAATTTAGGAATTGTTTATTTTTGTATAAATCACTTCGTCCATATCACTACGCGGCTCTTCCTGGCATCATCCTCTTGGCCGTTTGACAGGACGTTGTATGCGCAACTGCGCCTGGATTTATCGGTATGGAACATATTTATTGGTCATTGCCCAAGTGTCTTCATTATTCCCTATTAATTATTCTATTTAGTGGCCCTCCGCAATTAAAATTTGAGGATATCTTCGAATCAGTATTTGCAAACTCTATTCTCAGGACTACACTGAACTCGAATGGGATAATTGAGTTTGGTTATAGACAGTTTGACAATTACAGTCGACACTTGACGTTAGGCGAAGTGTTTGCTTCACCTATATAAATATATAAAATTAAATATTTTCTTGTTACGTATGTAATGTTAAAAATAACGTTGAAATATAAATATCGTTTTTAACATTTTGTGTATCACTTTGGGCTATTTCTGGAAACTTCCAAAGGTACAGGATTTGAACGAGACCTTTATTAAAAACGGGGCTGCAGACACCGTATATAGAGTACACATTTTATAGAGTAACATAAACTATTCTTACCCAAAAAAGTTATAACTCTTGTATATAAGTTAAAAAATCGTCCGCAACTTTATTATAAGAACTAAACCTCGTTTATAACATAAGAAAGTGAACAATTGTTCGTATGCATATTATCCATTGTTATAGCATGATTGTTATATTATTTTTAAGGTGGTTACATTTTACCCGACTGCAACAAGATTGCGTATGCGTATGGGACTGCGAAGGTTTGATGTCCTGAGCTTTTCTCTACAAGGCTTCATAGACGTTAACACAGAACATAGAATATCGATTTGAACATAACGAATCTAACGACACGTTAGGTTCGTCTTAGCAACGCGAGTGACACTCGGTACAAGATAATAATGGCGTCTTGAATTAGCTTCTTCCGTCGCGACATATACGACTTAATTAGATAAGTGTTTTTTACTGTTTTTACAGTCGGGTTTTTTGTTTTTAATTTAATTTGTCTTGTCCGTGGGTTAATTGCGGTGGAACCTCCATTACACCCGCCGTATGAGATTTGTGTAACACTACTGCATTATGTTTAGAAAGGTTCGGCAGAAATGTTAACATGAAGCGTTCCAGCTTAGTTTTCAGGATCGGCAAAGCATCTGTGATCACTATTACGTATAGCTCTTGTGCTATTTTGGATCGGTTACAGATTTAAATAGACAGTAGTGTGCGTTGAGCATCAGGTGAACTGGATGCTCGGTTACTGCTTCTGTAAAAAAACTAAAAAAATTATAGTATTTTAATAGGCGGTAGAACTATAGTTCATCTGGGAAGGTACCACCGCTATCCTCGGAATCCATCGTGAAGAAATACTTGTGGTGTGGCTATCGTACACTTGCAGCTCAGTCCTCAGGAGTATTAACGCATCTACGTACAATGTTAGATAGAATTCCAGCTCTATTTGAGGTTAGATGTGCGTGTCCAAGATCTGCAGCGACCACTTAACATCAGATGGCATGCACGTTCGTTGGCTACACTTCTCACATAAAAAAAAAACTATTGTTAAAAGAACATACTACTCCAAAATCTCTGTCAGTGTAAGTTTAAATATAGCGAGAAATACAAAAGGATTTTAAGACTTTGTTCACAGTACACAGGTGCAGTAATCGAATCCTTACGTTAAATTATCAACAACACATTTTTTAAATCAACAACACCTTATTTGAACTTTATACTTTATACATAGTGACAGCTTTCTCACTGCAGTTCGGGTTTCGTAGTTAAACATACATAGAACATAATGTGTTCTGACCTCGGGCTTCAGGACAAAGCATTTATGTTACCATTAACACATACTATCGAGTGAAATATATAATCGCTTGTTACTTGCTTTAGAATTTCACTGTTAAAATAGGGGTCCCACGAAAAGACGTTGCGAAGTGAGATTGGTGACTTTTAAGGCCGCCTCCACACTGATACATTCATTTGAAAATGCTATAGTTTATTTTACTTATATTTATGAAATTAAGAAAGGAGCAACACTTTATTTAATTTTTCATCCAGCGAATGTGGCAGGGTCTGCAACCCTCCTCAAATTGTACTTTTATAAGATGTGTAGAAATAAAAATAAATGTGAAAGTGGAAAATGAACAAAAACATAAAATTTAACTTTCAAATTGGTTTAGCTAGTTTCAAAGTTGTAAAACTATTTGGATATGAAAATACAATAAAACTTAATATAAGCCCTGGATTAGTTGTAATATAAAACGCTTAAATGACGTTAAGGTTGTTGGAAAGTTTCGTGATAAAGATGACGTGTTGTCATAAAAACAATAGGGGGGGATTCTTGCCACTGTTCGTTTCACTCCTACGTTTTATTTTGTTATAGAGGTGACAATGACTGTTAATTTTGTAAAAACCTTTTCCTGTGATTTTTTTGAATATTAATTTGTTATTTTGTACAAACGAACATAGACTCGAAAACGGTGATGAAATCGGATCAGACGCAGCAGCCTGTAAGTTGAACAGCTGACATTAGCAATTTTACTACTGAAAGATACAAGTAAATGCATTTTACTGTAAAATAGTTCAAAGTTGAATCAACTTCGAATAAAGCTTTTACAAGTGTTTATGTTCGCAATGATTTTATGAATGTTAGAAAATTTTGTGTCATAAAAACTTGTTTATGAATGAGCGCGTTCCCGTAGGAGTTCCCAAGTCGTTGTTTTAAACATCAACTGGCTGTTAACATTGGATTAATGTATGTTGTTTCTTTTAAAGTCCTTTGCGAGTAATGCCTTTCAAATTAATTCAAGTTTCAGCTTTGCCATTACCATACTTTTTGCAACTAAATCTTTATTACTGTTACAACTGTTATTGTTTATTATGCCGTGTGGCGTCGCCCTGCAATGGTACCACCCCTGAATGTCGCTGGAGGTAACTAAAGTGTTTCTTCCGTTCAGCGTTTTTCTGGGAGGACTACTGCATCTACTGCTGTCACCAATATGTACCAAGGCGAGTGCGGAAAATCAAGCATTATATATCAGGCCTATGGTCATTAAACAGCGGATGGATTACTGCTTCGTGCTTGCTTACCTAGTTATCATTGTGAAATTTCACACGCGAGCAAGTGAACGATCATGCATTAATTTGATGTTAAATGTTCCATGGGTTCACTGCATGGTCATGGCTTATTGCTGCCCATGACCATCTGTAATCCGATCTAAGTCGGAAGTATTGCTTTTATCAGAAACTAGAAAGAACAGAACAATTCTTAGAAAAAAGGTGATTGTACAAACGTTCATTGTCTCGGCACTGGTCTCATCTCAGAATGAGAAGGGTTAGGCCATAATCCACCGCGCAGGCCAAGTGTGAACTGGTAGACTTCACACACCCTTGAGGACTTTGTGGAGAACTCTCAGGTATGCAGGTTTTTCACCATGCTGGCCATAACCGTTATAACAAGTGATAATCGATTTCTTATACGCACATAGCTTCGAAAATTTTCTGAATATAATATCTTAAATAAAACATATCTGGTTCTTCAATCACAGCCACTTACGGAACAATATTCTCACCGTGGCGGAAACAGCCCTCCGTCCGTCGTCCCGGGGATTCCACGACAAATCAACGTCTCATTGTACGTCATTGTGTCGAGTGAGAACATGAAGTATGCAAATTAAGCAGTCCGCACACGAGGCAACACCGACCGCGTCGAGGCGCACGACGCGCGGACATGTTTATCGCGCTCTTTCCTCATACTCTAACTCCGCGGTAAATCTTACAGTGTCAAGAGACGCGTGTGATGTATGGAGACATGTAATGTTGAATATAACTGAGAAGTGCCCGTAGTCATAGAAAAAGTGAGTTGGGAAAATTAAAGATGGCCGTTCGCCTATCTGTCTTAACACCAGCGTAGCGTGTTGGCAGGCCGACAGTTTGTTGTTGTTGTGACATGTTATAGTGCACCATGCTAGTCGAGCCTGGATTGCTATTCTTCACACGCCTCTTAGAGCTTAGTCGAGAACTCTCAGGTATGTAGGTATCGCGCGATGTTTTCGTTCACCGTTAAAGAGATAATTATTTTTAATACGCACATAACTTTGAAAAACAGATATGCGTGCGGGATCCAAACACCAGCCTCCCAGAGTGACAGGCCAGAATCTTACCACTGGGCTAACACTGTTATTTTACTTATACCACCTAATAATTACACTCATGCATATGCGAACATATTTGGTAACTTTTACTTTATGTAACAGTAACGAAAAATGTTAATTGGCCATTACATTGTTTGTTACGTTTAAGATTATTGTATATTTAAGATTAAACAGTTCGTTACAGATGTGTTAATAAATTAAGTTGTGAATTTTGTTAAAAAAAAAATCCGAAATAAAACATGCCTGGCTCGTGTACTTCAGGCTGGCTTCAGGTGGATTTGTGTCTGATTTCAGTTGGTTCAGTCAGGGTGACATCGAGTCAAAAAAAATAACAAGTAAAAATAAATCCAAACGAACTGTATGTATCGCGTATTTGCTCACGCAAATTCCGTAACACCCCTCGGAAAACGGCTGTCAGGGTGACAAAGGGTGCGTAGATAGTAGAACTGGTGACACAGGAGGCAATCCAAAGAAAATATACAGTAAGGAAAGTATAGGTTAAATTGTTTACAATTTTAAACTTTGACAGAAGATAATATATTCAAACAGTATGACTAACTTCTTGCCTGCAATTATTATTTGCAACGATAACTGACTTCTTACAGGTAAAATAAATATATTTTTACAACTGTTTATTTCCCTTGTTGGATCTAATTGTATTTTTAATGTACAATTTTAAAATGATATTGGAATTGTATATGACAGTATCAAGAACTTTACACATTGTTAAAATCAATGTATTCAATATTTTCGTCGCACATACGATTTAGGTAAAATTTTGTATATAAATAATGTTTTACTTCTCAAGTTTATATAATTTATTTCTAGCGACAAAAAATCTCACGCCAATGTGTTAACTAGTAGTGTTGACACATTGGCGTGAGATTTTTTTTGTTTTTTCTTTGCGAACGGACATTCAGGTCACTTAATGTTAAGTGGTCACTGCAGCCCATGGAACACCATATTAACCTTAAATAGGATTGTAGTCCTATTTGAGGTAGATGCGTCACTACTCCTGAGGCCTAAAATGGTCGAGGTTGAAGTTGGTATCTCCTCGGACAAGCTGTAGTTCTGCCACCTATCAAAGACATCATAAGTGTATTCATTAATTATCAGTATGCTATTAACCCCAAAAGATGGCATTACCGTGATTTTTTTTGTAAGTTTATTAAATGAAATCTCACTGTAAGACGAATACACAGAGCGATGCTTTTCTACTGTTGTTTCTACATATTATATACCTAATCCTAAAGGTAGTTCACTTGATAATTGTAGACAGATAAAATGGTAAGCGTTTGCGTTTTCATATCGTTTCACGAGCTTCGTGTTGATGCCCATGATCGGATGCGGCATCTAAAATACACCTCTCTCTTCTTTATAGAATAAATCTCGTGTCTTGAATGTAAACACATTTTCGGATTCCCAATTCAGTTATTACTCCCCGCGGCCTCAGGTGTGTACTGTCTGGCCAGGCTTTTATTTACTTGTTTACACGTGTGAATGGGCGAACAATTGCTTACATGGCATTCAATAGAATTATTTAGTTACTAGAAATATTTTGATAGTTTACTGAGCTCCACATATAGCGAGCCACGTTTTATATAGAGGATTCATTTTATTTACTAAATTTTATTCCATTTGAAGGTATCTTTGTAATTCGATTGTGGCGGCGCCACTGCCACACCTATTTCTTTCTTACGATAGCAATGTAAAGTCTGTGAAGATTTCAGATCATGTCAGTAACAAAAAAAAGTTTGCGTTAACATTGTGTCAAAATGATCACATCTTTCCAAAATAAAAAGTACATGTATTTTATACAAATTATATTTCCAAAAAGAATAGGACAGACAGACGATAATTTCAAATAGAACTTCTGAGGTTGTAGTAAGCCACAACTAAAAATATTGTTAATTTCAGATCCTTTCTTTAATGGAGCAATTGTAGCTTGCAAGAAATGCCTTGTTTACGTACGTAAACAGTATTAACTCCTGCCTCTTCTCAGGTGTGTCTCTACATGTCTTACGATTTATTTTCATTTTACTTTAAAACCTGAACTGTAAATATCCTCAAAATAACAAGTGGAGGCGAGAAATACGGAATTCAGTTATTAGTCTCCACCCTCTGTTCACTGTCTGGGGGAGGGTAGTTCGCTTGCAAATATATATATATATATGTCGGTGAGGTCAATAGTACGGGAGTTGCGTTGACAAACGAGCCGCAAGCGTTATCTGGGCAAGAT
>DWKL01003679.1:0-11273 GCA_018249415.1 Phareas burnsi
TGTGGGTGTTATGGTGCAGCGATGGAGTGGACAGCGGTGGGTCTGTGGAAATACAACGCCTTGTTTATTAATTAATATTCTTTGTTAAATATTAAATTGTCGTATTATTTAAAGTTTTAATTATTTTGTAATTTAATCATAAAAACGTTAATTAATACGACGTTAAAGGTGACATATTTTCATGAGACAACCAACTAGTACCTACTTGTAGTTCCAACACAGTCCTTATGGTTTCGATTTAGCCCACAGGAAGCAATGCATGCTTGGCCGACCTAAGGAACGACTTCAGTTCTATGGAGTGACCACTTACCATCAAATACCATCTATCATCATCGACCCTTTAATGTCCTACTGCTGGGCACGGGTCTCTTCTCAGAATGAGAAGGGTTAAGCCATAGTCCACCACGCTTGCCAAGTGCGGATGGATAGACTTCACACACCTTCGAGAACTTTGCAAAGAACTCTCAGATGTGTAGGTTTCTTCACTATGTTTTCCTTCACCGTTAAAGAAAGTGATAATTAATTTCTAATACGAACATAAGTTCGAAAAATTAGAGATGCATGCCGGATTCCAACCCCGGATTTCGGCTCCGGCTCCAAGATCAAGCTCATGCTTTCCGCTTGAGAGGCCGGAATCTTGCCAAGGCTGCCACTGCTTTCATTCCTACTTGGATTTGATTTAATGTCTATGGGGAGGCAGTGGTATTTACCTTCAGGCGGATTGCATGCTCCTTTGCTAGTTCTATATTCAGAAATGATCTACCATCTTTAATCTACCATCTATGATCTACCATCTATCCAAATAATATAAATTAAGAAACATGGTCACCTCTGTAAAATATATCCCTCTTCCTGCTGAAGTAGTTAGCGAGAGGCACTTGCATATCGCACAGGATCTCTACAGTTGGTGGTAAGGAGTCAATTTTCACCACCGCCGTTGTCAATGCCGTGTACCGTCCTTCGATTAACTTAACAGAAGACTTCGCGTTCAGTGGCCTGCCGGGAAAGATAAGTCTAAGATGAAATGTAAAGTTTAAGGAAATGTTAATTTTTAGATGAAAAGTAAGTCGGTCTGTCTAAAGTTCTCTATGTTTAACATTTTATCGTCAATAATTTAATTGGCTGCCAAACGAAAGAAAAATATTTAGTATGTTTTAAATAACGAAGCGCACGGTATGCATAGATCGTAACCGGTTTACAAAGTTAAGCAACGTCAGCTGCGGTCAAGAGATAAGTGAGTGACCGCTTGTGGCAAATTTTTTTATTCTTTTCATATGCTTCGAAGGGCACGTTAAGCTGCCGGTCCCGGTTGTTATCATTGGATAACAGTCATTAAACCTTAACTGGAGGCTTTATGGGTGGTTTGAAAACTTCCGACACGGGTAGGCCACTAAACCGTATCTCTACCAAATCCACACTGAAACAGGGTGGTGGAGTATGCTCAAGGCCGTCTCCCAGAAAGAGGAGGCGAGTGGGAAGGGGGGGGGGGGAGTAGATCCTCCAAGTACTGACCGCGCTCGATGTTGCTTAAATTCGGTGATCAAACGAGAACCGGTGTATAAACATAGTATGGACGTTGGCAAAGGGGGAGTAGACCCGTGACAAACAGTGTAACACATCAAAGTTCCTTGCATCCTTAGTATACAATTGAAATCTCGACAAAATAGAAATAGAACAACATATATAAGCAAACAAACGTTCAAATTAAGGACTTTCCTTACCACTATTACTAATATAGTGAACAGAGTACGTAATAAAACGTTCATCTCGATAACAATAAGCCATTGACTTATATCTGGTAATATTTTTTGGCAGAGAAACATTTATTTATCACAATTAGATATATCAGTAGGTGTGAGTTGGAACAAAAATAAGGCTATCCCGTAAATACTGAGGAAATAATCCAACAGGTGGGAGCTTACGGGAATGACGAATATGAAGGATTTATTCCGTATGAATTTGATTTACTGGATTAAGTAACCTTTGTAGGAGCACCTTCCCGTTAAGCTATATGATATTAATTTGTGTCTACTTGGGAAATGGATTTTATATTTTGTTTTCGAAATAAATTTGCATAATATTATATAACTTAATATTATTCTAGCATTTTTTGGGACCGAATCAGAGGTATCTTGAGATTTCACGATGAATCATTAAATATTACTTCATCATAATCACATCATCAATACATTAATGTCACACTACTGGGCATGGGTCTCCTCTCAGAACGAGAACGGACAGGCCATAGTACACCACGCTGGCCATGTACTGTTTGGTAGACTTCGCCTTTTTTTATATACTAAAACCAGCGAGCATGTAGACCACCTAATGTTAAGTGGTCACTGCAGTCCATAGACACCCACATATAATCTCAAACAAAACTCAAGTTCTGTCTGCGTTCTTACGTAGATGCGTCACTACATCTGAGCACTGAGATGGTCGTCTGGCTGTATGTGTGCTTGGCAACCGCACCTGTCCAACTAAAACACAAAAACTATTTAACGGCGGATTATGAGGGCGGCGGTGGTACTTCCCCGGACGAAATATAGCTCTACCACCTCCCAGAACTTTGTAAAGAACTTTCATATGTTTAAGTTTCCTCACGATGTTTTCCTTCACGGTTAAAGCAAGCAATCATTAATTTCTAATACGCACATAACTTTGAAAAATCAAAAGTGCATGGAACTGGAAAAGGATTCGAACGCCGGACCTACAGTGTAAAAGGCCGGAATCTTAACCGCCAGGTTATCAGGGGAGGTACCACTGCCGTCCTCATAATCGCCGTGAAGCTATTCTCGTGTTTCAGACGGAGAGGTGTGTTTGTCGGGTATTTCTAAGTGAAATCACCACCTTAGTCTTCAGGAGTAGTAACGCATCTACGTACCACCTTAGATAGGACTTCAATCCTGTGTAAGGTTAGATGTGGGTAACATTGAGCACAGTGACCACTTAACATCAGGTGGCCTGCAGAGGAAGCAACGCGTGCGTAGTCGTTCTCCGGTAGGACTACAATCCTCATTAGCATCAATTAAACGTGATAATGGACAGGAGTGACCATTTCCCATTATATTTTTTTATTCGACAAGACTAGCAAACAAGCGTTTATGCTACTTGATGTTAAATGGTCACAACAGCCCGTGGACACCCACATCTTACCTCAAACAGGACTGAAGCTCTATTTGAGACCATACATAGATGTGTTACTATTCCTGAGGACTAAGATGGTCGCCTAGCCGTATTTGTACCTGGCAACCGCACCTCTTCAACCGAAACATAAGAATTATTTCACGGTGGTTAAGAGCGGCTATGGTACCTCACCGGACGAACTATATTTCTACCAGTTTTGAAATACATACTTCTATGCTATAAAGTCGAAGTCTTCTATGCTATTAGTCTACCAATCCGCACTTGGCCAGCGTGGTGCACTATGGCCTAACCCCTCTCATTCTGAGAGGAGACTCGCGCCCAGCAGTGGGACATTAATGGGCCGTTGATGATGCTATAAAGACAAAACTTATTTCCAGGTAGAACAATAGCGAGTTACAAAGTACTCGTAAGGAGTACGTCGGGAGCTCGTTGCAAATGGAGCGAATACCATCACGACAAACTGAACGTAACTCGTGGAGTATGCATAGGTAGTGTGCATGTCTGGGTTGTTAGCCAACTTCCACGTAGCATCCGAATTATTTAGTCTTAAACTCTGAAGAATTTGGAAACACACGGACTTATAAGTAGACGCGTCCACGCACGTTTTATGCAATAATTATCAAATATTATTTGTAGTACGTAAGTTGTCTTTACTTATAGCTCTGCACTAGGATATCCTGTGTCGTGTCTGCCACCTACACATACAAGACGAGTACACAAACAGCCAGACATAGAACAGAATTCTAAATTAATCATTTAGATGTCTGCCTGGTCAGGAATCGAACCAGAACCCTGTTTGCGTCAGACCGATATGGTAACCGCTGGGCCACGCGGGTCGTCAAATTTGTAGTATAAGTATATTATTCGTTTTACCTATGTAGCTGAATATTATGTGTAGTCTATTCAATAGTTCACGTCAAAACCAAAGATTATCCATAAGACCCTTAGATATATAATCATTGTTAAATGTTGGTATCTATTTTGGAAAATTTACTATATTTAATGTTAATTTGAGAATATATCCAAGAAAATATTTACCATTTTTTTTGTTTTTTGGTTAATTTATAATTTAATGACAAATCAAAAACTTTATCGATTTTTTATGCAAGCAAATTTTAAGTTAAATATTCTTAGATTAATAATCAGTAATAGTTTTGACCACTGTACGCAAAAATACAGCCGCCCCAGCTTCTTTTTAGATCCGAGTGGAGCCACTAGGCATTAAGTTCGTCCTTTGCAAAACCTAATGAAAAATAAATAAATAAAAATGAAATCTCCCAAATATTTCAATTATGATTTCTTTAGTTCAGGCACGTCGAACAGATCCCTTAAATCACATTACAAGACAGGCTCGTTAGAAATAGTCCCTTGTATGTTTTCAGTATAGAAGCGATCGAGGCGCCACTGAAGTTCATCTGGTGCAAATATTCGGGAGTTGTGGAACCTATCGGCATTGTTGGTCAATGAATAGGTATCAGTTAATACAACCAAGTGTCTTAGCAACAAACTTCGAAACTTGTTCGAAAGCCATCAGTAGTATCTCTACGGAACACCTCATCGCGGTATTGTCTGCTGCGTTGTTTGTGGATTACAGCGCTAAAATCGCTTTTTCTTCCAGACAGTGAATACAAATATGCTTGGGTGGGGTATACAAACATTAAAGTTTTTTATGTTTGAAGAGTAGCAAACGAGCGTGCAGGTAACCTGATATTATGTAGTGGTTAAGCCCATGGACACATTTAACTTTAAACAGGACTGAAGTCCTATCTAAGTTCACACGTAGTTACGTATCCCTGAGGACTAATATGGTCGCCTCGCTCGTTAGTGTACCCGACAACCATACCTCGATTATGAGCACGGCGGTGGTACTTCCTCGACCTAACAAAAGTTCTACCACCTATCATTCTTAAAAAAAAATGGTATGGATTTGGGTTTCTCGTATCTCAAATATCTCCAAGTTATATGCGTGGTAGAAATTAATAATTCAGTCACTTGTTTTAACGGTGAAGGAAAATAAATTTGGTAATCTGTGGTTAATGCTAAGAAATCCTAAGCATGGTGGATGGCCTTGCCTTTTTCATTCTGTAAGGGTTGACGATGGTGACGGTGATGGAGAAAGGACTTTGAATACAATTTTAATTAATCCTGGTTCTGTTTCCCTATCTGAAGTTTTTTTTCATTATGCCCATGATTCTCAGTTGTTATTTACTAATATATACACAATATACAATATAAATTGGAAGTCCGCATCGACTCTGTGTGCTTCACATTGGGGTCGTCTGAATGTTGCGCTGTGCAGCGATTTGATACCGCACAAGCGAAACATCAGACCCCGGGTACATGTCAGAATGTGAAAAATGTGTCCTATATGTCGACACACAACCGGCATGTAAGACCAATCGTGTTTCATACAGGAAAACTATGATGTTCCCCATAACTGTACCTAAAAGACCATGATGGTGCGACCAGGTTGAGTTGGGGAGGGCCCTATCTGAAGTTTACTATGAAATTCAACTACAAAATCTACCCATACATCCAATATCAAGTTAATTATAGCAATGTTCAATTCAATCCCAACGGGAATATGTAACAATTGTAACAATCCCTTTCTGAACAGAGAACACAAGGCGTTCGAGTCGCTCACCGAACATGCCACGCTTGCTTTGATTAAATTACGATGACACGGAAATGCATATGTTCTGGCATTGGATAAAGGTGTTGACAGACTATACGTATTGCGTGTAATCGAATTTAGAGTCAATCAAAAGAGTGAGAAGTGAGATAATCGTTTCTAATGCCGTAAAATTATCCCTTCCCTCGTCTTCTAAGTTTTAAATTTTAATAATCAAGATCGAAAAAACTTTTTAAAAAAATGATTTTTAGTTAGGTTTAACATATTGCAGGAATAGTATACCCATTTTAGTTACAGATGCGACACATGTTTGGATGGTTTTACTAGCTGCAACTCTTTTCATGTCTCACTGCTGGGCACGACTCTCTCTCCACAATGCTCTATTCAAATGCAGATTGTGTTTTGGTAATATGCAAATAATCGCATGAACTCAGATTGCAATTATTAAAGTCACTAAATCGCAGCGTCATTTACAGATAAGTATAAATTATATAAGCACAGTTAAATGTATTCGCACCTTTACAATTCTCTAGACCCTAGATAAGCAATGATGGAATGCAGGGTATTTGAGAGCTTCGTGTAGGTCGAAATAATCTAGTTTTCCAATAAATAAAGCATGTCTGTAGTACTTAAAGCAGTTTTGGTAGGTGGTAGAACTATAGTTCGTCCGGGGCAGTACCGCCGCTCTCACAATCCGCCGTGAAGCTGTTTTTGTGTTTCGGCTGGAGAGGTGCGGTTGCACACTTACAGCGAGGCGACCTTCTTAGTCCTCAACAGTAGTGACGCATCTACGTACGACCTCAGATAGAACTTCAGTTTTGTTTGAGGTTAGATGTAGGTGTCCATGGGCTGCGGTGACCACTTAACATCAGATGGCCTGCAAGTTTGTTTGCTACTCTTCTAAGATTAAAAAAAAATCTAAAACGACAAAGTTAAAAAGTAATTAAAGACCTGAGATCAATATTGCTTGCTCAATAAGTAACAGTGTAAATTCGCTCATATTTTGTATATAACATCCATCATATCGCCACGCCTTTTGTAGAGATTACCGTACTGGTCTGTTGCGCAAAGGAACCGGGTTTGATGCCCGGATAATACCCATATTTTACGTTTACAATATAGCTATTTTAACTGTTATGAGGCGGGCTTTAAGCATCAAAACTAAGATTTAACTTTTTTAAATATAATAATAAAATGAAAATGTCTACATTTGACCTAAAATAATCATTTTTAAGTGGAAATTCTCATGTATTTTCATGAATTTATGGTCTTAGCAGGCAGTACTCTTGCACCAAGTCTGAAGGGTTGGAATTCAATATTTATCGCAAATATCCCCGCTTAAGAACCCTATTCCTCATTATCAACCCATTAATGTCCCATTGATGGGCACGGATCTCCATTTAGAATGAGAAGGGTTAGGCCATAGTCCATCATGCTGGCCAAATGCGGATTGATATACTTTACACACCATTAAGGACTTTACAAAGGACTCTCAGATGTGTAGGTTTACTCACAATGTTTTCCTTTACCGTTAAAGCAAGTGATAATTAATTTCTAATACGCATATAAGTTCGAAAAATCAGAAATGTGTGCGGGATTCGAACTCCGGAAACTGTGAGAACCGACTCACAGTTTCTGGAGCTTACTAGTTTTTAAAATTATTCAAAATCACCGCAAAAGTATACTCATTGAAATAATAGTAAAAATAGAAATTAGATTAGAAACTTTTGAGTTATTAATTATTATAATATTTAGTGAAAACGGCTTTATCAGCTTTTAAAGAAAACTTCAAGAAAACAGAATATTTTTTCAGATTTCATAAAATAAGACCATAAGGGATCTAGCCCTACACGGCATCATTTAAACAATCTCAATCGGCTGAGAAATCGTTAAGCTGTGATGAATAAAAATACACATAGAACAACACACACACGTATGTATATATATAAGAAGGAGTTTAAACATTTTGTTTGTACAAAAAAATAATTAAAAATTCTAAAAATTCGTTTAAGAACAAATATTCTGCCTTGATATTCATGCAGATACACATCCAAATGAATATGTAATTCACAGTTTACTACGAAATCTAGATTGATAATATTTTGTGATTGACATACATTTTATAGTATAAACTGACGTATCGTATATAATATATTTCTATGCATATAATCGTACCTATTTCCAGCCAAGATGACTAGTTCTGGCATCGGGAAGACTCCTTCAACAGAGCAAATGATGTTCAGGTACCCGTCCTGTAGTCTGTCCTGGATCATGTCAAATCTTGTCTCTGGAACTAAATGAAAAATAATGAATGTATATTGAAAATCAGAAAATATTTAAAAGTTTTAGCATTATTAGGATTGGTTTAGGTGAAGGTTTTTTAAAACAATAGGAGTAACGAGTACTCACGATATGTGGTTTTTAATTGCCTACATTTCGATACAGTTGCATGGACTGTAGTCACGGCGAAACTGCGGTAGTGGGGAGAAACTATTGACAGGCACTAGCGGTAGATTAGTCTATCTACCATACGGCTAGTTCGTTTTTCTTTTTTGTTTACCATATCACGACACACCACACTAACTGTATTTTTCGCACCGAACTTTGCACTATTTGCGATTTACATAAGAACAATTAAAAACCGCATATCCTGAGTACCCGTTACGTAATTAAAATCACTCACAGAAATTTATACAAAAAAATAGGAGAGGTGGTTCCACTACAGTTAGACCATGAAGCTCTTAAAACTCTATTACTTACTTTCTATCAACATGAACATAACAGCCCCGAACACACTGTACACAATCAAGCAGGCGAACAGACACGCATGCGTGAACCATCTCTTAGATAGATACTTCAGTGCGTTAAAGAACCAAAGTGCCTTTTTTTCACCAGCAGATAAGCCGTAAACGGCTGTCTGTCGCGCGAAATCTTTGAAGTTCTCGAATTGTTTAAAAACGATATCGGCTGTGGATTCGTCGTAATTCCCTTCATAAAAACTGTAAGTTTTCGGATCGAAAAGTACATCCTGCAAGTCGGTTTTACAAGTAGAACATATTGGGACGTTTTCTGGAATAACGCACTCTAATGATTGTGCCCTTCGAGTCGTTTTAGAAGACGTTCTTCTCAAAAACATTTTCACCGATTGCGTACGGCGATAAATATTTGGAACAATCGTTATCTTCCCTGGATCTTCCCGATGCGTCTTTTCGTTTGCCTCAGACTGATCGACGGTGTCTCTAGAAAAGTGTTCCACGTTGGATTCTTCTGTAGTGTTATTAGGAGTTTCGTTTGGGCTTATTAGATTTTTTGTTTGCAACGATTTCTTCTTGCGATATCTTTGAGGGAGTTGCGGGGGTGTCGTTTCGTTTGGATCAACCATTATTCTTATTCGAATATAACACCAATGCACTTCACGAGAATAGAATGTTGAGATTTATAGACATGCGAGACGAAATTCTCAAACGATCACACGCGGACGACTAACAAAAAATGTTTATTATAAAGCATATCGTTACCCTGTTTGGCAATATATATAATACTGTTTTATACGATTGGAACCCGTCTACCATCGTAACGACCGGTGTAATCTGGTTCTACAATTCACATTCAGGTTTTACGCTTATGTTAATATTGACGATATCCGAGACCAGACTCTAAACATTTTTGGTTACGTAAAATGAATGAAGTTATATCATTTTCCTTATATTCTAAAAACGTGGAAATAATTGATTTTTAATTAATTATTTATAGTATGACAAAAGTATATACATATTATATTTGAACCAGCAAACGGGCATGCAGGCTACCTGATGTTAACTGGTCAATGCAGCCCAAGGACACCAACATTTAATCTCAAACAACCTGACGTTCTATCTGAGATGCGTCACTACTCCTGAGAAGGTCAACGACTAACAGTGGGTCAGTAATGGATTGAATTTGATAATTTAACTATTGTTCATAAAAATATTCACGATATTCGACACGTGCTTGTAACACAAAAGAAGTAGATACCATAATCGTCACCATAACGGTCCGACACGTGTTATGGTCTGAGACGCTCGTATGTATTATATACAATAGTAGTTATAGATTATATTTAGTTTATATATCAAAATCTAAATATTCTCATCCAAGGCAAGTGAACCATTGTCTTGTCGAGGTCATGAGTATTACAATTTATATATGACGATAATTTATTAACATCTCCCGCGTGACGCAACAGTTGCCATACTGGTCTGACACACAGAGGGTTCCGGGTTCGATTCCCAGCCAAGCAGACGTTCAAATGATAAATTCTGGTCTCTTTTTTGGGTCCGTTTTTTTTTTTTTGTATCTATGCACCCCCCGATACCGTGTGGGACTAGGACTGTAGGAAGTTTTAATTTTCGACATTCTTTTTTTTACTTAAAAATGTCTTTTTAATATGTTTTTTTATAAATAGTTTTTAAATAGCAACTCTTCATTATTTAGTTTTAAATCACTGTGATATTAAACGGCTATAAATTAATATAATAAATCCTTTACCGACCTCTTAATATATTTTAAATTAATCATAAACATAAAATTGATTTATTTTCTCTTGCATTATTTCACACATAAAGTAAACAATTTCAACTGTGTTAATTGGTTCTAAAACATTCATTAATACATCTTCTTACCTTCTAGCGTCATGAAAATAGCTGCACCCATTATACTGTACAGCAGTAAACACACTGTCAAGAAGAGATGTGTGAACCATTTCTTGGATAGAATCTTCAATCTGTTATAAAACCAGAAGGCACTTTTTTCACCAGCGCTTAACCCGCTTTTAGCAGTGTTCATAGTAAAATCTTTAAAGCCTTCGAACTGTTTGAACATGAAATCGGAAGCCTTATTATGGTACATGTGCGTAAAGGGATTGAAATAGGGATTTGAGTGGGGATCGGATATTCGGGATGCAGGCGTAATTGGCGTTTTTCCATAATACTTCGTGGGGCCCCAGTAAACGGAAGACGATGTCGGGGGACCTCTGACCGGCATTGGAGTCTTCGCGTCCGGTATTTGCAAAGTTATTTGAGGTCTTTGCAGCCTTTTGGACTGGGGTGGAGGTGGTGGCGGATGACTTGGCGGCACGTCCAGATCCATCGTCCCAAGTTTTTGTTATTCAACAATTTCTCAACACATAAGTTCACTGCGCGCACCAATCTTGGCGCCGGCGTCGAAATGCCACTTCGCGATTATAGTGACAGCAAGACAAGTTTTCACGTTTTCACGACACGGGATATATATGTTACAGCAGACGTCCGCGAGATCCCGATCTTGCTGGACACTGATTATAAATAAAACGGGAGTTAGAGTAAGCTTGCCTGTGTCATCTACTATCGGCAGATAAGCGAAGATATCTCACGCCAATTAATTCGTATCCTCTGAACGTTTGCACGATCTGTCTATTGTATAATCACATGGGTAATTATAATTTAATATTCGATCTTACAATCGATCTGTCAAATTC
>DWKL01003680.1:0-11271 GCA_018249415.1 Phareas burnsi
TGTGTGCCTGGCAACCGCACCTCTCCAACCGAAACACAACTGCTTTACGGCGGATTATGAGGGCGGCGGTGGTACTAGCCCAGACGAACGATTGTTCTACCACCTATTAAAACTATTACTATAATGACACCTACATGGATGAAACGCTGACCGTTCTAATTTGTATTCTTACGAAGATGTCGAATGACGAGATCGCATGTGGCAATTCCAGATGGAGACGGTGATAAAGCAGACGGAGGAGAGCATGGGCCGCAAGCTGTCCACGGCGTCGCGGCTGCACGAGGACTACCGGCCGCTGAAGGCCGAGGTGGACCTGCTGCGGCGGCAGTGCCTCGGCCTCGACCGCCTGCCCGACCTGCACGAGGAGGAGGGCAGCCCCATCACGCCCGAGTACGACGCGCTACCGTACTACTTACATTACATTCTATTACATTACGACGCTATTCTATTCATTCTTATATATAAGCCCAGCGCCGCCCTCGTCTTGCGTTTCGGTGGGAGAGGTGCGGTCGGCGGACATGCTCGCAGCCAGGCCGCAGGAGTAGTGACGCATCTACGTGTCCATGAGCT
Organism: Phareas burnsi; assembly: GCA_018249415.1. NCBI lineage: Eukaryota > Metazoa > Arthropoda > Insecta > Lepidoptera > Hesperiidae > Phareas > Phareas burnsi. Next base: position 571 of record DWKL01003680.1, read on the forward strand.
GCAGTGGCCACTTAGCATCAGTTGGTCCGCACGCTCGTTTGCTAATTCTTTGAACATAAAAAAAATGTTAATATGAGTATGTAGTACCGAGTCTCTGCGGTCTTCGGCAGCCGGCAACCTGATGAAAGTTTTTGTCACGCAGGGTTCCATTCAATATTGACTATTCTTTACCGATAATTGCCTCAGAAGAGCCTGGGATTCGAACCCCGTATCCTCAACGTGGGGCGCCGAAATCTGCACACTTCGTCGTCGCCACTTAAGCTTATCCCATTGAAATAAAATATGATCTTTGTACTAATAATCCCACAGCAGGGTGTCCTGGGCCCGTCTCGGCTTCATTACGTCGGTAACGCTTACACCAATAAGCAATGAGATCTGCTTACCTTGGATCAGCTATTAATTTTGTCATGATTTATTGATGACAAACAAAGGATACGCTAGACACGGTGAAATGTCCAAATTGTGCGCTTTGGTTCGGGGAAATGTTAAATGACGAGCGGAGTGGCCGTCTGTGCTGTCCCGGGGCGCGGGGGGCGCGGCCCGGGGCCGCTGTGAGCCGCGGTGTGGTGTTGCAGCCGGTTCCCGGCGGCGCCGCGCGCGTTCCTGGCGCCGGCGCCGCGCAAGCCGCCGCCGCCGCCGCCCGCCTTCAGGTCTGCCCTCCAACAAGATTTCCTTACCGTTCAGCTGAGGTTCGATTACCGCCCTTTCGTTGCGCACCCCACCCCCTCCCGCCCCCCTCCCGCTCGCACTCCTGGAAACTGAAGTGGAACATTTTAATATTGCATCGATTCTTTATACATTCGCCGCTTGTAATATGTTAATGCTTGTGAAATCTTTTATGACATCATCGCCGCGACTTCCGTTCCTGCTCATTTATAAACTATTTATTTTAAAATATTCCGCTCAGTCTCTAGCTTGGCAGATTATATATTTAAACGTAATCGTTGATACATAGCAATATTTTCAACAAAACATTTTTTTTGACAAAACTTTATAAAATGAAAAATGCAAAGTGCTGGTCGGCAAAACAAAAAAAATAAGGCTGTAGGACCTTTCACTTTGTAAAAATCTGATCCAATCGACTTTTAAGCTCGATCAAGGCTCACATAATATAAGAAAAAAATTATCTTCTTTCTTTTATCTAATTTATCGAGTATTTCCCTAAATAGCAAGCGATACATTGAACCGAATGGAAATGTAACATCATAACAGTACCACAAACCCCGCACGCCACCCACCTCACCCAGGCTTCATTTCGATCTATAATTTTATGATTTTATTTGCAAAGTGCATGAAAATTATGATTTTCGTAAATATGATTGATCTCTCGGTTCGATGACGGGTCGGCACCTACGAGCCGTAGATGCCGACCCGTCGCCGCGCGCGCCGCCGCCGGCCGCTGCCCGTTAACACGTTGACTGCGGCAAACGCACGTGTCGTGTTTTACTGTCCGCGCCACCCGTGCGGCTCGCGCGCACCCGGTGTGTGCCGCGCACTGGAACTGGCCTGTTGTGTCGTGCGCCGCACGGGTGGGTCGTTTCGAATATTAGCCGCCGCAGTCAACGTGTTAATGTCATGAATTGTTTGTGCCGCCGCTCGCGCCCAGGTGCGGGTACGTATTTTATAAATTTTTCACTACGACGAGCGCCATCCTCACGTTACGTCGCAACTTTCGGGGGGACGCGGGCGCCGAAAGCGCCCCAGTAGCAAGATCTTTCGTGAATTACGAGAATATTTATTACAATTTATTCCAATATAAGTGAAAAACGCGACACAGGAAAGTGGGAAAGATTTCGAATCCTCGCAGTGTGGAAGATCGAAAACGACCCACGAAAGATGCGTCGTAATGTGTGGATGGCGACGTGGAGTCCTCGGGGGCCCCCGCAGCCGCCGTGCGCCGGCCGGAGGGCATAAGGGAGATGCGCTTACACGAGGCGTTCGAGCCCGGCCCTCGGCGGCCGCGGCTCACCGTCCGGCGGACTGCAGGCTCCTACGTTACTCTCGGCTGTCGCGCTGTCGGCGCTGGACACGAATTCGAAGGCAGAATTACTCACTGCGTGTAGCGAACCGCCCGGGCAGGTCTCGCGGTCTCGGGGCACTCCGATTCCGCGTCGGACATCGGCTTCGGCTCGGAGCCGCGAGCTCGAGGTCGGCAGATTTGGAGTTTCTTGTGCCGATTATTGCCCACGACCGGTGCACCCGCCGAAGAGATAACAGCCCAGACTCGGCAGGGCCGGCTCGATCCTGAAGCTTGTCGGTCCGCTGCGGAACTACAACGATTTATTTATTGAAAACGACATGTTTGTAATAAATGTATCGTTCGCTATTGGAGTGTCGCCTCGCCGCCGCCCAGCGCCGCGCCTCGGCGCCACGTCGTACTGGATGCTTACAAATCCTAAGCGTCAAGCACGGCATCGGCGGCGCCTTCGCAGGAGCGCCGGCTCGAATCGACGCCTCGCGGAAATGATCGCTAGTGCATACCCATCATACTTACTATACCTGCCGACAAGTGGACGCCCGCGCTCCGGGGATCGAGATAAACAGTAATTATAAGGAAAGTGCCCAACGGCGACGCGCTCGCGGCGGCTCGCGTAGAAATATGCAAACGCGACGTACGAGCAAAGGAGACACCGTAAATGTGTAAATATTCCAGTAGGTCGAGCCGTGTACATATATTTCACATATTATTTTACTCTGATATGTATAACTGTAAATAAAAAAATATTGCTTAATAAAAAACCACCGCGGCAACGGTCACGCGTCAATTGAACTACGGTGGTGAGGCATTGACCGAATCCGCTGGTCGACGTTACCCGCGAAACGAGGCCGCACGTTGGCACTATTGAGATGCTCGTCACCGACTGGCGCATGCCACGGTCTTTCCCGGAGCCGACGTCCACTCGTCAGTAGGTCAGGGCCCAAGTCCGCGAGTGTCCCCCGCAGGCAGCAGCCGCCGCCGATGAAGTCCTGCCTGTCGTGCCACCAGCAGATCCACCGCAACGCGCCCATCTGCCCGCTGTGCAAGGCCAAGAGCCGCTCGCGCAACCCCAAGAAGCCCAAGAAGAAGTAGCGCCCGAAGGGTTCCACCTTTATGTTTAACCTACGCGCATTTACATCCACGCCCGTCCCCGCCGCCGGACACCGCCGCCTGCCGCCGGGCGCCGCCGCGGCGGGCGCGCGGCCCTAAGGTACACGTCTCCGGCCCCGATGTGTACAAGTTGCATATTTTCCGTTAAGAGCTGTCGCTCCACACAGTGGACTAAACAGCGAGTGCCAAATTTAGGACATTTCGTATAGAATTACTTTGATTTCATGAATTTGTTCGAATCGTTCACAAAATGCTTAGATTTGTTCGTAATGTCCACCAAAAAGCATCTCGCTGGACTGCTCTTACTGGTGAATGTCGCACCCAGCGGCAGGAGCGCCGGCGCCAGCGGGCGAGCCGCGTCTGTACATAAACGTTTACTTACATTGTAACTTTAATGTGTTGTGTAGATTTTGTACATACAGTAGCCGTCTGCCTCTATAATAGTGAGTGAAATGTTTCATCTTGAATTACAAATGTAGGTAATTATAACATTATAGCCATTTATTATATTAATAATTTGTGTCACGTGACGACGTGAACGTACCGTGAGGTTTCTTCTCGAACACGCGGAGGAAAATATTTTTTAAATTTTGGCTCGTGAAATCACAGACTTAAAGATACTTCGAAATTATTAAAAGTAATTTTGATTGCATTTAATATACTAAGAATAAAAGAAATTACGGTACCAAATATAATTAAAGCTATGTTAAGAAATATCTTTGTTCTTTTTTTCATCGACATATATGTATATGTAAGTGGTTATGGAAAACAAAGCAATGTTATAGTACAGCCACGTTCCCGGACGAACAAACCTAATTTTTATTAAATGCCTTTATGATGTACTGGCCGAGGCGCAAGGTCAATAATCCATTGAACTTTCAAGGTTATTGAAATTATTTTTACTAAAATTTTGTTTTTAAATTACAAAAGATACATAATTTTGTATTTTCTGTGGTGGTCGCCGGACCGGGCCGCAGAACCGGACCGCCGGACCGCGCCGCCGGCCAGTGCGGGAACTTTGTTTATTTTCAAAAAGTAGCACGTAGATTAAAAAACCTAGACGTGAATTATTTATTTTGTGTACATAATAGTGTCGCCGTAACTGTGAATATACTTTGTTTTTACAATATAAAGTGATCTCTGGAAATAACTGTTTTATTGATTTTCCAAAACAACGCTAAAGTATGCGCCATCTGCGGCTGCGGCGCGCCGGGGCCGGGGCCGAGCTGTAATTCTTCCTTGATCTGGACAGAATAAATATTTGCGTAACTACCCTCATCATCATCCCGTTAATTTCCCATTGCACGGCACGGGTCTCCTCTCGGAATGAGAAGGGTTAGGCCACAGTCTGCCACGCTGGCCTAGTGCAGGTTTCCTCACGATGTTTTCCTTCATCGTTAAAGCAAATTACAATTAATTTCTAATACCCACAAATTGACCGCTCAAAAATGAGTCTCTGTTTTTTATCCTTTAACCAGGTTGCACCGCCCACCGCGACTTGTATGCGTGGACAGTGAGCGGTAATGATACAATACTCTCTACAAGGGTAGGTAATTGGCGTATTAACAGATCATCGAAAAACTATATTACAGCGCAAATGTCGATTTTATTTGATTTCGTCTTTTCGCACTCTTAACTATTATTCGTCCCACGTCTCTTTTTGCCAAAATGTAACAAATATTAAAATTACGCAAACACAAATTTCCGACCAGTTTATAAAGAAATTAGGAATCGGCATGAGGTCTCGAATCTATGTGAAATTATTTTACACATCTTATTCTTAGTTCATTCGAAACATGGTATACTTAAAAATAATTCTTAAAAAAATATTTGTTTTATTTCTCTCTATAATCATTTTTAACAAAAATTACACAAAAACTCGGACACCAGATAGCGAATTGTATTCGAATGCGCAGTATTTCTGCGTCAACAAAACACTAGGCCGAACCCGAAATTCATTGACAACAGACTATATTCAGAACTATATTATGTACATTTAAAATCACAAGCCCCCTAAGTTTAAAGGTCTAGGCGAGCAGCAGCATGAGAATTGAGGAGTTTGGGATCCGAAATATGTCGAAAATGTGCTTTATACATAACATAAGATAAAACTGGAACTTCCGAAGTGATCACAGTTTTAGTAGATACCGCTTCATCATCAGGGTCGAGTAGTTGGGATCCAAAACTAAATGTTAATGTGTTTGGTTAAGAACTGTATATTTTTTAAATCAGAAGTTTCCTAACTCTTATGGTTAAGGCGGGCTGTACCTCTGCAGCATCAGAACTAAGGAATTGGAATCTTAGGATTTACCGGAATTGTTTTTGCTTAAAATCCACATTATATACGTGTACTTAACAGATCGCTAGCTTTTATGGTTGAGGAGTGCAGTAGCTCTGTAGAATCGGGATCAAGGAGTCCAACATCAAAATTAACACGCTGTATCGATATACTTATTCAAAGTTTCACGAGAATCTGTTCAGTAGAAGCAAAGTAAACATGTTAAAAACGGAGGAAGCGTTGAGGAGTCGTCCCATGTCTAACTATCCAATAATTAAATCTAATTCAATATTGACTGGATCTCTACTAAACTATGGTTTAAAAATAAAAAAAAATATACTTGACATCGTTTCAGAAATATTGAAGCTATCTAATGTTTTTATAACCGCTTTATTCTAGGAAGAACCCTGAGATTTTCAAATTCCAAGAATAGATTCATGAGCTATACCCTAACCTCGCATGGTACCGTTTGAATCACCTCAATCGGTCACAAAATGCTAAAAAAATCGCTGAACACAAAAACAGAGTATGAAGGCTGATACTGCAGGTTGGCTGCTGGCCTTGATGATAAGCATTAGGGATCTGCTCATTGTATACATGTATACAATATGGCTCTTAAACAGAAATGTTACATGAAATTTTAAGATTACTCTTAATTTAAATTAATTTGTGATTAAATTGTGAGTCCACAGTAATTGTTAAATTGAAAATTTAATTTTGCGATTTCTGTTTTTCATTTAATTTTGAGGCTCCAATCGCTCGGTCTTTGGGATGCAGAAGTGTCGCTTCGAAGTCCTTCTCTCTTTGTTTTTCTGTATCCTCTTTCTTTTAATTATTTTTACTTTGTTGTGACATCGAAATCGTGTATTTTTCTCTTTATCTTAGTATCTACTTCTTGGTTAATAATCTTCACGCTCGTTGTAACTTCCATGACGGTTATTACCAATTGAGAAAAAAATTGAGTCGAGGAAATATTATAGAATAATCAACGATAAAAGTGTTAGCGCTTAGCGCCTAGAGCTCCAGCCGTCACGTGATGCGCACTTATCTCGTGAACTCTGACACTGTTCCATATAAATATCAAGATTAAACTCTACCTAGTTCCGACGTCCGCGTCCAACTCCGACGTCACACTTATCTACATTACCACTAGAGCAGGAAGTGGTAGGCACTAATCCCCACTCGCTGTGTTATCCGGTGCGAATGGATTTAAGAAAGACATGAATCCTACAAAAAGTTTACTATCTATTCTCTTTGTGTAAGTATGTAGCCGACAGAGGCAGTCCCCCGGCGTCAGTGACTACTGCAGCGATACATTCCAATGCGGATTTGTATCAATAATTAAGGAATGTGAATCATTTGTCAATATTTGATATGTTCAACCGCTCCACATTGAGGATTATGACTACCGGCCTCGCGGAACAATGTCGATGACAAATTCCAAACACGACACACATTCTCCTTTGTCGGAGGGCAGATGTGCGCAGTTCGGCGGCGGTAAGTGGGCGGTTCGGCGACCCCGCGACCCCCGATTACGTGTCCATATCCGCTATCGGTGTAGATAAATACGCGACTAATTATGCACTAACAAGCGTGCGGCGTATTATGTGACATTATCAATAAAACGATTTCATGGAAATTTAACGCGATAATGTATGTGTTACCGATTGTTGCGGCCGGATGGCCCGGACGGTCCGGTCGCTATCCGATCAACTCATTAGTGATGGTGGGGTGTGGTCCGTTAGCACAATATCGAGCGAGTTCATAAATATCGACATGTTTTACCCGTACAGTTCGACCGACCTCCAGTCCCCACTACGTCTGTTGAGTGGTCTCGTTATTGAGCCAATAAAACATTACATCGCTCTCAAAATTAAAAAATATCATTAATATAATTAATGAGTATGAATTACTTAAATACTTCACGTTGTGTAGTCTATATTACCGTTCGTGTTTGTTGGCGTCATGAGCCCGCAACTAGATTTATTGTGATCATTTATATAATAAAAAAAACATTCTCAATAACTAAAATTAAATCAACATTTAAATAGGTACATTTAAAAAAAAACTAAAGATATTTAACATCATTTACTCAGAGCATAATCACCATTTAAAATATGAGATTTTGTTCTGTTGGCCACGTTTTTTTATTTTCTATTTTTGCAGGAACTATGATTTTTCTAACGTTGTGTTTATTGGGTTGGCTTCGTTTTAAAGTCCAGCGGTTCAGTTCATTAGCGCGACGGCTCCATCTATCGCTTTCGTTGATTTCTTAACATATTTACCTAAATTACAAATCGACCTAATCTCGTTTCAAAATAAGTGGGTTCTTTCACTTTGATTTACATGTCTGCGTATACCGAGCGAGTGTAATGACATATCGGCACACAGGTCGAGCTTTAACAGTGAGCGTTAAAAAATATCCTAATTGTTTTTGTATCAATTCCTGACGAATCGTCCATTAGTAATAATAATTATCTTTAAATGTTTCGGAACGCATTCACGTTACGTACACGCTCACACTGACGTGACGACGGACCGAGTGCGCCGGAAGGCGAGCCCACAATGCTTGTATTGTATTCTTAGATTGTAAAGTACTGAAATACCGTCTATGACAAAGAACTCTGTCCTCGTTATTAAATCAATTTTGATATAATAAGTAATAAAATTATTCAGAGCTTAGATTAGATACAAGTTGTAACAACAAAGCAATATAATTATTATTTATTTGTTTAAGAGGCCGTCGCTCTGCCGCTCACACAGCAATGTACTCATTATGGATATTTAATTATTACTGCGATGGATCTCTGGCGATACTTGCAAAATTATTTTGTAAACTTTACAATAAAACGGCAATCTTTAACGAGATGGTCCCCCACCCCCCTCCTCTCGGGCATGTAATAGTGGGTATGAGTTGTAGTGAGTACTCTTTATATTTCGTAAACGTAAGAGTTGCATATCCCGGGGCGCGCCGCGCCACCGAGCGGACTGCCTCCGCTGCTCCAAAATATATTTTTGAGACATCCCCATTCGCGCAGGTTCACTGGTAACGAGGATTAACCGGGGACCATCTCGGTGCGAGGAGGGCCCAGTCTCGGAAATGTTATTACGTACCATTAGTAAATTATTAACATAGTTATTTATGCGTGGTATGTCGGGTCGAGACAAATCGCCAGTCACTCCCGACCGCTCCCGTGCCGCCGGGGAATACCACGGATTCACCTATTTAAATCTCCCATTTATCATAATCCACCATGAGCTCCGGGATTCCACTCGTGTCATCAAAAAAAACAAACATTTAAGAAACATACATATTTATTACCCAGCCGCCTGCCGAGGCCCGAGCATTTACAAACGATTTCAATTATTCCATCTGCTTATATGATACTATTTTATGACATCCCCCGGCCGGCGCGGCGCCGCCGCGGGGCAGGTCCGTCTTTGAAGGCAATAACGGCGATATAAAAATCTAAGTAACTAGACGCAATAGTTACATTGTGAGTGGCACGAACGACGTTGAAGCCCGCGGAGGCGGCCCGCCGGGGGCGAGCGCCGGGGCGGCGCCGGGAGCGCCCGCCGGGGCGGCGCCGCCGGCCGCCGCGGCCTGGCGCCGCGTTCGTGCGACTCGAAATTAACATTCGATGTTCCCAAAATGACACTTATTACCGAACATTTTTTTTAACCTAATCGTATTTAAAACTTACTTTCTATAATATTTAAAAAGACATAAATAATTAGGCTTTATACAATCGGTTTTATTATTATGAATTTATTTATATCGAGTATATTAATGTAATATTTGCGATGTTTATTTTTAGATCGTTATAAATTCATCTGTCGAATACAACGCCGGTTATGGACCCGGAACTCGGGGTTCATTTCTTGAAAATGGAGACGTGTTGAGACCGGCGCTCGCGGCGCTCCCGAGTATTACACGCCCTCGTTTTTTATATTTCGTATTGACTATTGTTATTACATCGAATTTGTGTGTATGTGTGTGTGAGTGTGTGTGTTGCGCGCTAGACGAGCGGGTAGGAGGCGGCGGAGGCGATGCCGCAGTGGTTGTCGCGGTTGCGCGCCATCTTGATGTAGCCGAGGTCGCCCCAGGAGCGCCCCCACGAGTTCTTCACAAGCCAGTAGTCGCCGCCGGTCTCGTCCGTGCCGTAGCCCACCACCAGCACCTGCACGCAGTCACGGTTATGGATCAGCGGGAGGATAGCGCTGCCGCGTTCCGGCCCGAGGGGTGCGGGAGGCGGACTCCCAGTACATAAAAAAATAAATCGTGTTAAATGTAAGCTGGATCTGAGCGTAGGAAACATTGAACACTCGCACGCGGGACGGCGCGTCCCCCGGGAGCGGCCGCAGCGGACGCTCATACTCTCGGCGCAGTCTAGTAATTGTATGATATGAAAAACGATAAATATAATTAGTTCACTTTTATTAAATTAAATAAATACTATAAAACAATCTTATTATTCTATTGAGCTGTAATCTAATCTTAACATAACGATGTAGTCCCCCGCGCGGGAACTTGTGTACGATCATGTGTACGGCGGGAACACGGACATTTTAAATAAGAAGCAGGAAAATATTATAAGAATATTTTAAGTTCGCATGACATATTTCCAATTTGTCTTGATATTTCGTTCTCCAAATTCAGACAACAGATTGAAGATGTTAAAAGTTATATGTGGCGAGGGACACTCACCCCGTGGTCCAGGTTGTCGGAGGAGCAGTTCTCGTCGTAGTAGACGCCGTCGGAGTACAGCTGGAAGCTCTCCTGCGACGCGTCGATGGCCACCGACACCGGGCCCACCGTGGCCACAGCCGCCATCAACTTCTGCTCGTCGCCGGCCGACACGTCCACCAAGCCCACGTCCTCGGCGCCGGAGTTCTTAGGGTTGTAGCTGGTGGAGCAGATGGATATATAAACAACTCTCCGCACTGAATATCGCCCCATCGTTGTCGCCGCGGGCCACTGTACGTCCGCAGGTTAAGAAAGGTTACAATATAATTCGAAATTCATAAATACATGCTCCGGTTTCAAACTCAGACCCCCAGCGTGAGCCGCCGCCTCTGTTAGTTGCCTTTTATAGGTTCGCGATGTGATACAGATTATTACGTTTCAGTTTTATTGAAACATAAAACACAAATGAGACGTGATTAAAAATCTTAACACTAAATGAATCAACTCTAAATGATTAAGTTGGCTCGTAGGAAGGCATATGTAATGATTCGTTCTGCACCCAGGTTGGGGGGGGGGGGGGGGGGGTCCAGCTCTCCATCATCGACCTAGGCCGCCTACATTTAAGCTACGACGAGGGTGTAAGATGGG
>DWKL01003681.1:0-11271 GCA_018249415.1 Phareas burnsi
GAAGAACAGCCGAACCTCCTGTTACCAAACCGATGGGATCACATTTCATCGGTAAGAATTTTTAATTATATACATATTTCAAATTGTAGTACATAAGTGGTAGAACTCTATAGTTCGTCCATGGAAATACTACTGCTTTCCACATAGTCCGCCGTGAAGCAGTTGGTATTTCGGTTGCAGAGGTGCAGTTGCCGGGCACACTTACCGAAGCGACGAAGCGACCATCTCAGTCCTTAGGAGTAGTAACGCATCAGACAGAACTTCAGTTTAGTTTGAGATTAGATGTGGGTGTCCTTGGGCTGCAGTGACTACTTAACATCAGATGGCCTACGCGTTCGTTTGCTACTCATTAAACATAACAAAATTAAGATCACTGTAAATTGGTCGTCGAACCGTCATAATTGTCAATGCAATATACATTATAAATATTATTGGGTTGTTCGTTCGGAAAATAAGCATCACATTAAAATATTTTATTTCGTTAATAAATATGTATTCGATTAAAACAATTCATTAATTATTCGGTTCCCTAACTTGGAGTATAATGTGACCCATTGTTTTGTTCCATAAGTGTTTATTTTTTAAATTATATTTTTAAAATGATTTCAAAATTGTGCAAATCACTAATAGGTTCATATCGGTACATAATTGAGTGTATTTTAATGATTTTTATTATTTAATATGGTCTAGTTTATTACAAGTCCTGTTTTAAACATTATTGCTTATGTCAGGGAAGAATATTCGCTGCCATAAACAATAATTAGTTGGCGCCTACACTCACCACTACCGCCCTCTTTATTGAAACGAAACTTCTTAACGCATGCGCTATGGGAGTGGTGGTCTAACTTATAAACATGAAACGTCATCAACGCGGCGATGAAATGCACGTCATTGGCTGCGCGCATTATGACCTACATGCGTGAGCGAGATAGCACAAGAACTGTTCCCAGACTGGACAATCAAGACTGGAGTATCAAGAATCAGCGGATGCGGGAAACTTAATCTTACTTTTTGTTTATTTCTTGTAAAGATCTGTGCAATCTGCAATGTTATCAACAATAATCTAGGTGGTAGAACTATTGTTCGCCCGAGGAAGTATAGCCGCCATCAAAATCGGGCAGCGGGCGTGAAGCAGTTTTTGTTTAGATTGGAGATGTTCGGTTACCGAAACACTTATAGCGACGCTACCTTCTTAGTCCTCAGGAGTGACGCATCTACGTATAACTTCACATTTGTTTGAGGTTACATTTAGATGTCCATGGGCTGCAGTGCAGCGCTGCACGCTAATTTGCTACTCTTCAAATATAAAAAAACTTATATACCCATTATGCGATGGATCATTCAGAAATAGGTTTATTTGAACATAAATTACATGGTAACGAACCTACAACTGCTGGTAGTTATAAAATACGCAACTAAAATTGTATAATAAATTATAATTATATATATAATTATATATTATAATTATAAAATAATCTGTCACAAGCGTAAGAATGTTACATGTTACATTATTTTAATTTTAACCGAATTATGTATATTATCTCAGAATATTTATAATAAGGAAAGGACATAATACCACTGTACATTACGAATGTACATATATACATATACGAATAACGTGACCATAGCTCCTGTTTTGAACGGGACCGTCCCCTTTTTCAGAACTTTGTCCCGGTGTACCCAAGGAATGCTTCGAACCGCAGAATTGTCCTGTTTATAGCAAAGGGTCAAATGTACACCTTCTCTAATTGAATTTACGTTAAATTAACAAATAACTAACAAATAAAGGCTCAAAATCTATCATAAGTCGGAAACAAAGTTTTTCCGATAAATCTAATTTATTTCTGAGAAAAGTTTATTTCAAATTCTAATTAGCTGTATGTGTACAATGAAAATGTCCCATTCTGGGCATTATTTGATCATATAATAAATAGGGGTAAAATATAATATTTTTTTAATAAATATTTAAAACACATGAAATGTGAATTTTTTTAACATATATAAGTGATGCCGTTACTTTAACAGTCTCGTTAATAGTAAGAATAAAAATGGTCACTATATATGAATATATTAGGCGCGGTAAAAGAAAAATGGCAAGTTAAATCGTTCTTGGTTTGCGTATGCCCTCACACGAATATAACAGTGTGGAAGATTATCATTATGTATATATTATAATCATTTCTCGAGATCATTATAATTAAGTTTAGGTCGTTATCACGTGCTGTGCATATTGTCTGAAGAACAAATAAAGATATATAAATAAAAGATACACAAGATATTCACAATATTCACATTCATATTATAAATTATCAGTAAATAGTTTATTTATTGGTTAATGATAAAATGTTTATATTATTGTTGTTCGAAAAATAGTTATGTTAAGGATGTTACAGACTAGACGCGCGTAAAGTACAGTACAAAATGTTTGTGAAAGTAGAATTAAAATGATCTTATCGAAAAGCTGTCAAAATTGTAGTGTTACGATAGTACCACGAAGAAAGTGGCGCCACTATTGCACGTTTGGTACTCTTTAAGCATATAAACCAGCTGACCCCATTGCTGATTAGCAAAGGTATTTTTTATTTTTCAAATTATTGTTTTGGCGCGTTTTTTTAAACAATTCACATTTACTTCGGCTTATTTTAGCTGGAGATGATTTTGAATTTGCTGAAAAAATCGCAGTCATTTTTAACAGAGTGTGACGAAAGAGGGGTTGTCTTTCGATTGTATGTATGGTATCTATTTCGTTGGCTGTGTATACATCACACTGGGTACATTATAGTTCCAAAAATTAAAATGGCGTCATTTATTTGCTTTGCGACTTTATTAGTTCAATGTTTAATAGTCTGCTTTTTGTTTCTAATTTAATCTGTATAATTTTTTGAAGAAAAAATGTAAAATTCGTTTATCCACAAATCACAAAGACTAGTGGCCTTACCAAATTTCAAATTATTGCCTCTTTCTATAGAATTATCTAATTTTTACATCAGAAACTATCGACGACTCACGTGGCGAAGCAGAAAACACCTAAAAGGTAAATTTACAGATCTGTTCTGGGTCTGGTTGTTTGTGTAAGCGTAAAAAGCGTTTTTTTTAAATTGTCCGAAGTTAGTGAGGCCATGAAACTATACTACATAGTATTGAAAACAGGCGAGATCCATAGATTAAGAGATTTTTTCTGCGTACATTCTAAGTCTATGGCTAAGAATAATATGACGCAATAATCTCTTATTTCAACTACCACCCTATCATAACTTCCTATAATATAATGTAATGGTTAGACTATTGTAATGTTATTAAATGTTTTAAAATTAAAAACATGTAATAAAGAATAAAATAATAATGAAAACGTTTTTGTGTTGGTTGAAAATATGTTATTATTACTAATTTATCGACATTAATTAATTAATCGACTGTGATAGGTGACACAACATTAGATCGGCCGTGTAGGTACCGTTGTCCTCATAAGCCGCCGTGTAGGAGATTTTGTGTTTCGGTTGAAGAGGTTGGGTTGCCGAGCACTAACAGCGAAGCGACCATCTTAGTCCTTAGCAATAGTGACGCATCTACATACGACCTCAGAATTTCAGTTTTGTTCGAGATTAAATGAGTGTTCATGGGCTGTGCGGGAACACTGAAAAACAGGCGGGTTGTACGCTGCAATCGAAACACAAGAATAGCTTCACCGCGGATTATGAGGGCGGCGGTGGTAAGCTGTAGTAGCCTAGTGGTAAGACTCTGGCCTCTCACGCTGCGTGTCCAGGGTTCGAATCCCGCATGCACTTTTGATTTTAAGTTATGTGCATATTGTAAATTAATGATCACAAGGGAAACATCGTGAAGATTTGTGAAGTCCACCAGTCCGCACTTAGGCCGCATGGTGGATGGCCTAACCCCTCTCGCCCTGGGATAGACCCATGGCCAGCAATGGGACAATAATGGGTTGATGGTTAGCAAGATGAAGATGATGATGATGACGATAATGAAGACGACCACGACGATGACGACCATGTCGAACTTTAGTTCTAGCACATCTTAATGTGGAAATCGCCGCCCGCCAACTCCGCCGGCGGTACTTCCCCGCAAACTTAACTCCTACTTACAGAACTTTTCATATTCACAGATACCCAAGTACACCGGCAGCTAAGGAGAAGTGGATCAACGCTACACGCCGGGAGAACTGGTTTCCGTCTAGGTACAGTGTGATATGCTCACGGCATTTCACAGAGGACTGTTTTGTTAGTATGAAAAATAGACGAAGACTTCTCAATACAGCTTTACCGACACTCCTGTTACCTAAATTGGTATGTGTTTAATAAGAGATTGTCACATAATTTCATTTATTTATTATAAAACCCATTAAACTAGACGTTACAGTAAATACAGAACAATTAAATAACTCAAAAATACTTGCCATAATTAAACGCTATGTTATTTTGCTTTGGGAGTAGCGAACGAACTGGAAATCACTACTCCTAAAGACTAATGGTCGCCTCGCTCTATCATATTAATATATAACAACTAAGTTCTATCACCTTCTAAATGTAGATGTCAATATAGATTTACATGATGGACAAATAGTGTGATGGTGGCAGCAATTTCCGCTATCACCGCCGCCCTCATATCTCCTTAATGTGGTAGAACTAAAGTTATCCCGGGGCAGTACCACCGCCGCCCTCATAGTACTACCACCGCCTTTATTAATCATAGTACCGCCGCCGCGCTCGGGTACACTTACCTAGCGGCGATCGACTTAGTCCTCAGCAGTAGACGCATCTACCTACGACCTCGGATGTAACTTCAGTCCTGTTCATCTGAAATGGCCTTCATACTCGCTACCCTTCTAACATAAAAGCGCATTGTAGCTGTTTGTTGCAGGAGGATCTACCACAACCAGACCAGCAATCAGCTAAGCGTAATGAGGGATTCGTTCAAGTTAAAGGAGAAAATTTGCAGACGGTGCCACAAGCTGTAGATCCACTAACCATTACACCCATTCCAGTCACATGTTTCTTTGCCTCACCTAATATACAATTACAACCGTTACAACCGAAATCTGATATAGTTCCAGTTAAAATTGAACGTGATAACAACACAGTTGACATCGAAATTCCGAACGAGACAGGAGAGGAAAGTGTTCAAGTTAAAACCGAGAGAGAGGACGACTCTGATTTCCAACTGCCGATAATACAAAAAGTAGAAGCCGTACAAGTCAAAGTTGAGAAAGAGGATGACACGTCTGATTTGTTAGTACCCAGGAGTATAGTTGATGGAGAACAAATAAAAACTGTAACTTCAAGAACTGACGGTCACAACAATGCTTATGAACAACCAGCTGCTCCCATACCAATCAGACCAAAACCCAGAGACCCAGCGAAAGTCTTCAATGCACCTCCGAACTTCTTAACGCCCGTCATATTATTTCAATTACCACAATCAAATGTTGGAGTTTCTCAAGTGAACAATCAGTTACAACAACCAACAAAGACCATGACAGGCAATATACAATCAACCAACCAACCGCGTGTCTCCGTCCCAGTGCCACAGGCGGGCTCAGAAAGTGCTAAGCCGGAAATATCACCAGAGTCTCCAAATAACTCGCCCCGAAAGGTGAATGAACAACGGCTCAACAGAAGAATAGACGAATTGCTAGAGAAGGTTGTACATAAGAATAGGCAAATTAAAAATCTAAGGGAACAAAATCGATACTTGAAAAATCGAATAGCTCTTTTAAAAAAACGCGTGAAATCTAGGAAGTGAGTGACAAATGGTCTGCATCGTGTCCGCGAGGGAGATGGTGAATTTACTTCTTTAGCGTGACCGACAATAAAATTATTTTACTAGCAAACAAAAAACGATATAAACATAAATGCTTTTTACACTCACAGTGCATATTAGGATTTCTTGAGCCGGGGGTGCCATGGAGACCTACAAAGACGAGTACACAAACACTCGGAACCAGAACAGAAATCTGAACTATAAATAATGCTTTCTACACTCATAGCCCCACTTTAGGATTCCCTGTGTCGTGGGTGCCATGGACATATACAAAGACGATTACACAAACACCCAGAACGGAAATCTAAACTATAAGTAACACTTAAACGCTTTCTATACTTATAGCTTCACACTAGGATTCCCTCGATTCCATGTGTCGTAGGTGCCATGTACACACACAAAGACGGTTACACAAACACCCAGACCCAGAACAGAAATCTAAATTATAAGTAACGCTTAAACGCTTTCTATACTCATAGCCCCACACTAGGATTCCCTCGATACCCCGTGTCGTGGGTGCCATGGACACACAAAAACGATTACACAAACACCTAGACAGAACAGAAATCTAAATTCATCACTTATATATTTACCTGGCCGGGAAACGTATCCGGAGCCTCTGCGCGTCAGCTCGATATGGTTACCGCTGTCACACGGACCTTTCAGAGTGAAGTAATAATAAAATTTTAAAATCTTGAAATTAATTAATATTTGTTGTACTTACACAAATTTCACCATGAAATATTAATTAAACAATAAGAAAAACATCATGAATAGGTTATTTCATCTGAATATGGTACAAAGAGTAGCAATTACTACGCGGTCCGCGCAACGATAGGGCCCAAGTATCCAGGAACCACCCCTGCCTGAGCGGTGGAAGATCTAAATTGCCAGGGCAATCTCATCTCTCGCTTTGTGATTGTCAGCACCCAACAGGGTTTATAGTGATCTTTTGTACTCTTAATCACGAACAAAACTGTAACCTACGGATGACAAATAAATCTATTGAGTATTGTATTTCTTTTACCACTTTAAACTTAACCCTACAGCACACGATGTTTTTCAAGACTCGTTCACTTTACGAAACCGTCTACAAATTTAAATAAAATTATTGTTTTTAAAATTCACCACAATTTATTTGTCATTTGATTTAGTAACTTAAGCATGTCAGTATATTATTTTTCAGCGTTTGTAAGTTAAATGGCGCCTCTTGTGTCGAATTTAAAATATTTAGGCATTTCTTTGGTATGTATGTAATATGTACGTATGTTTGATAATATGTGGAATACTGCCTTTAGAGTTAAGCCCATAGCATAGTTAGGTTAGGCCCATAGCAAATCAAGGCCCTTACCATAGAATATGCTACGGGCGCCGCGCTAGCTTAATCGCTAGGTACCACCGTGAATAAGTTTATAAAAACAACACACGACGACAATATTCACAATATGATATATAAATTATCTGTTTCTTTTTCACAATAAAAATACCTAAAAAGCTAATGGTAATATATTTCCTAAATCGTCATAGAAAATAATCGCTCCGCACGCTAATAATATCATCGTCATCATCATCAACCCATTAATTTGCCACTGGGCATGGATCTCCTCTCAGAAGGAGAAGGGTTATGCTATAGTCCACCACGCTGGCAAAGTGCGCATTGGTAAACTTCACACACCCTTTGAGAACTTTACAGAAAACTCTCAGATGTGTAGGTTTTCTCACGATGTTTTCCTTCGAAAAATCAGCGGTGCGTGCGCGATTCGTAATCCAGTCTTCCGATGTAAGAACTAGGAATCTTAACCACTGCTTATGATAAAATAAGTATATACAAATTAATATTCATATAAAAGGTTTCAATTTATGTTTTATTTTCTGACGTTAAGTAGACACTACAGCCTATGGACATCAACAACTAATCCCAAATGTTGAATTATCTATAGATTGTAAAATAACTTTCTTGTTACTGCAATATTTTTTGTTTGATGGAATGCGCTAATCTCTTGTAAAAATATTTTTGAATTAGTTAGAGTATTAATTGTGAACAATGTTAGACTACGTAACCCGACACTACACAACTGTATGTATATTGCGTGTCTAATAAAGTATTGGTGACACCCCTAAACACGAGATCACAAGGTCGTCACGTCGCTATGCGGTTGGATCGAATCATTACGTAGCATTGGAGATCCCTATTCGTTTAGTAATATTCGCGGAAAAGCCACAGCGATAATTTTACATCACACACAAAGGGGTTTTTTAATTAATTCAAATTGTAAAATACATGTGTTATGGATAGGCGTTGTGTTACTTGAGCCGCTTGTTCTCCATAAATTAAATCCAACAGGAAACGGTAGTCATTTATTGACATTAAAGTATGTATAATAATTCTTCGAAGATTTTTTTTTATATTTGAAGAGTAGCAAGCGAGCGTGCACGCCACCTGGAATCTCATCCTTTTGTGATTGGTGCGATAGAAAAAAGTAGCAGGTACCAATTATATAGCAAATATTTTTAAATATATGTCACTTTTGCCTTATTTTTTTATATTTGAAGAGTAGCAAACAAGCTTGCATGCCATCTGATGGTCAGCCGCCCATGAAAACCTCAAACAAAATCAAAGTTCTATCTGAAGTCATACGTAGATGTGTCACTACTCCTGAGGACTAAGATAGTCCGCCTCGTTGTAAATGCACTCAGCAACCGCCCGTCTCCAACCGAAACATGAAGACTGCTTTACGGCGGATTATGAGGGCGGCGGTGGTACTTTTCCGGATGAAAGGTTTTACCACCTTTTATGGAATCTAGATCGTATTAAATACATTTTCATTTTGATAAAACCATTTATGCAATACAAACATGTATTAATGTGCGCTTCAGCTAAGTCTTTTTTGCTGCCGTCCATAAACTATAATGCCGTTACATGCCTAAACCACTTTTGGAGTTTTGGCCAAAAATAGTGCATTTTTTTTTTAAATTAGTGCTACTTGATAACTAGACCTCATTTGCAAGAGTTTGGAAGTATCAAAAATAGATCTAATAGAGCACTCTCAAGATACTGATTCGTATTTTACTGATTACGAAAACCTCAAAATGTCGATATCGGTTACATGTTGGATAACGGCATTTTAGATGGAGACGGCAACGATAATGACCCCTAACCTCAATTTTTTTTTATCCCACGTGAAGTCACCCACAGATGCATTGCTACCCCTGAAGATTAAGCAAATTGTCTCGTCATAGTGTCTCCCTTACTAAACCTTTAAGCTGGAACACGAAGTTTTCACGCCTAAAAACTTAAGAACGGCAGTCTGACCATCTGGAGGATGACTGCTCAACACAACTTAGGTTCAAGCAGACGCAGACCCTTCCCCTTTCTCCGCATTCAAATCAAAATACAGCAGAAGAGGCTCGGTTGGAGAGGTTCGGTTACCGATCACACAGCATAGCGACTTTAGTCCTCAGGAGTAGTAACGCATTTACGTACGGAATCACTTAAATCTTCAGTTTTGTTTGAGGCTAGATGAGCATAACCTGCACGGTCAATTTAACAGGTGATCTGGATGCCCGTTTACTAACTCTTCAAACATTAAAAAAATATTACATATTAATTATCACTTGCTGTAACGATGAGAAAAATATCGTGAGGAAACCCACATCCTGAGATTTCTACGTAAAGTTCCCAAAGGTTTGTTATGACTGCCAATCTACATTTCGCCATCGTAGTGGATTGTAGCCTAATCTATGACCTAAAAAGGTCGCGATGTTGTAAGTTTATCTGTGACCGTGTGAGGACGATCTGGTAACTACTAGGCGCACCTACTTAAACATTTTTATTTATTGACGTCGGATTACTAATCGTAAATCTATAACACTATCATTAGATAGGTCTATGAGACTAATTTTAATATTCCAGGGTCCTTAAATAATAAACTAAGTAAAAGTTTTAAAACGTAAACAATCAAAACCTACGCAATCCAGTTGAGTCCCGACCCTCTTACCCGGCATATCCAGCATAAACCCATTTATAGAATTGATCAATAACGCGGGAATGCGACGTTGCCGCTCTTCCGTTGAAAACATGGCCGTGTTTCTATCCAATGTATGTTACTAAGTTCACTGTAATAATACGCTATTATCACCCGTATGACTTGATTATTATGAACGTTATCGGCTTGCGCATAGTCTGCAGTTAAGTTATTTTAAAATATAACGTTTATGTAAACAAATACATTGAGCAAGCGGTTCTGGCGTTTATTCTTATTCTCGTAAAGGTTTTAATGGCCTGTGATATAATGTGTGACGTTTTTGAATGGCGTGATGGACGTTTCGTGGCGGGAATCACGTATCAACAGCAACACACACAGACTTACAGTCTAACAAGTATTATTTCTGCGAACCAAACAAACTCAGTCGATTCGACGCGAAAATATTTACCAGCATGATTATTTATACATTACAGAAATATAGTGAAGCAGTAATATATTTGGTAACCTGCCACATTGGTAGTCCAGTATTCCAATCCCCAGGTCTTGCATCTTGAAGTTATACGCATATGATATTAATTATGAGTAAACCCAAGCCCAACACAGGCATACTGGTTATTGATAATAATGATGATGACAGCTCTTCAAGCGTTTTATGAAACTTAGAGGAACGAATTGATCAAGTATTTATTCAAATTATAAAAAATATAACTTATTATGTACATGAAATGGCTGTCATCATCATCATCATTAACCCATTAATATCCCACTGGGCACGGGGTTCTTCTCAGAATGAGAAGGATTAGGCCATAGTGCACCACGCTGACCAAGGACGGATTGGTAGCCCTCTCATAACTTTAAGAATTTTACAAAGAACTCCCAAGTATGTAAGTATCCTCACGATATCTTCCTTTACTGTTAAAGCAAGTGTCGGCAAATAAGAGGGTGATTGCCTATAATTATGAATATACACTTGGTATTGTGCCGACCATCTATTCCGTGGATATAAAAGGAGTAGTCTGTGGCAATTGACATGGATAGTTTATAGTTTTGCTAGTTCTTCACCTACGCCCGATTGAAGTTTGTAATTGATAGATAATTTCTACTACGCAGTCGTGGGATTCGAATCCCGGATACCCAGCGTGAGCGACCGTCTAGGCTATCACTAATAGCTCTCATAAATGTATAATTTACTCAAAATGTATTATATTAGCTATGTATTTTATAGACGTTATTAACATCATAGTAGATTATATCGTTACAAACGGGATAGATAGAATTAGACTAATGAGTAATTATTTTACCGTTAATTTGGATCCATCTATATAATTAGGTACCATAAGACAAGAAATATACATTATACCTGATAACCTACTAAGATGTAGGTAAACTGTTTTGATTAAGTTAAGAAAAACGATCTTAAATTTTCGGTACTTACATGGTAGGCAAATTTTAAACATTTGTGTGTTATAATCATCAAGAGAGAAAATCATAAATAACCGCTGTTTGT
>DWKL01003682.1:0-11271 GCA_018249415.1 Phareas burnsi
CTTTAAAATTATGAGCAATAAATTTTAAAATTATAAATATATTTTAAAATTTATTGCGTCTGTATAAAAACTATTTTCTTGATTCAGACACTTGGCACAAGATTCGGAAGGGATCGGGTTTACGAACTTTGCCGATGTGATTTTTATTTATATTATATTGATTTTAATACACTTATGCGTAAGTATCATTTAAGAGGGAAGCACGTAAAAATAAATATTTAGGTCTAAGTAAAAATGAGTATGCCAAACAGCAGTGACAGCCCAGTGGTATAATACCGTTCTCTCATGCTGGGGATCCGGGGTTGAATCCCGCGCGCACATCTGATTATTTCGAAGGTATGCCCACATTAGAAATTAATTATCACGTCCTTTAACGATAATGTCGTGAGGAAAATTACACATGTGAGAGTTTTCTATAAAATTCTCTATGGTGTGTGAAGTTTACCAATCCGCATATGGCCATAGTGGACTGTGGCCTAACCCTTCTCATTATGAGAGGAGACTCGTGCCCACCAGTGAGTACCAGTAATGGGTTGATGGACAAAAATGAAATCCTGTAAAAGTAAACAAATATTTATTCAAAAACATTAAAGTAAATCTTTACTAAATGGTGTATCGTCTGCTTTCCAAATAAATCAGGAAAAACAACACTCATTAGCGTACTCACAAAATCCTAATTTACTTCTAGTTGCTATGTTACCAATAACCATATTCAACTTGATCATATCCACTTATTAATAATTACGTATATTGTCCAAGTACGAACCCAGAACTGTTATAATCTAAGTTAATAGGTGGTAGAATTATTCATCCGGGGAAGTACCACCGCCGCCCTCATAATCCGCCGTGAAGCAATTTTTGTCTTTCGGTTGGAGAGGTGCCGTTGATAGCCACATTTACAACGAGGCGACCATCTTAGTTCTCAAGAGTGTAACCCACCTACGTACGATCTCAGATAAGACTTCAGTCGTGTTTGAGGTTAAATGATTAAGTGACCATTGCAGCAGCCACTTAACTTGCGGTCGACGATCGTTTGCTACTGTTCAAACATAAAATAAATATTAGGAAGTCTATCGAAATCTATTTTAACTCGGCTGAGAACACGTCCAATAAAAATTGTTTAAAACTATACTCTTTCACGCTGTACACCAATTTAGTATTGGCTTCCTGCATGGATCCTATAATGTTTGTGTTTATTCCTCTATTTTCACCTGAAACGAGAGAAATGGAATTAAGCATGTTATTACTTATACAAAGTGCGCGGAGCCTTGCGGCTTTTGCAAATCGTAATCGTTGGACAAAATGAAGCAATGTTAAGCGTGGTCAGGATATGTATGGCTGACTGTCATTGTCTAAACTTCAAACGGGTTCCATACTTCAGAGAGCACGAGCTGACTGTCCTGGTTGATATAATTGGATTGTATATAGTGGTGGATATATACGGTGGGTTGGTCACATCTACCTCCCCGTATGTTGCTCCAATCCGTTTTGGAGCGGCGTTGTGGAATATATTCCACGCTCGCCTCGTCTTTTAACGCTCGTTATAAGATATCCATGTCGAGCTATAGGACGTAGATAAAGGTTACAGCCAATTACTTGTGTACTTAAAAACGTTTTGTTCCATGCAACACGATAACGCAGAGTAGAGTGATTGTTGGTGCCGAAGAAAAGGGTAGTTTCGCCGGAGTTGTTGGCGGGGCTGGAAGTGGGAAGTTATTTAAAAAGAACGGTAAAACTATAGTTCGTCCGTGCAAGTACCAGAAGTGCCTCCATAATCCGCCGTCAAGCAGTTTTTGTGTTTCGGTTGGAATAGTGCGGTTGCTGGGCACACTAATATCGAGGCGACCATTTTAGTCCTCAGGAGTAGTGACGGATCTAAATACGACTTCAGATAGAACTTTAGATTTCTTTGAGATTAGATGTGGGTGTCCATGGGTTGTACATCCCCCTTAACATCAAGTGGCCTGCATGCTCGTTTGCTACTCTTCTAGCATAAAAAAAGTGAGAGGAGAGAGAGGGATGCAGTGCATTACTTGTTGTGAAACTAGCAGTTAAACGGTCATTGTCGTTAATGAAAATAATTTCAATAACGTAGTGTTTCTCTTAACATACATAATAATTGTTACATACCACAGAGGTAAATACTATTATTGGAATATCTGGTATCTTCTACTATTGAAGAGTAGTCGAGTACAACTGTCATTGCTACAGGATCCAGCAGGACCCAAGACTCGCTCGCTTTTAAAGATATTTGCTCGAAAACATTCTGGGCTCGCATAATGTCAGTTGGAATTGAACCGAGTACATTTATACGCCATTCCTGAAACGCAGAATGTAATTAAATTAACGGACTTATGGATGACTCCATTGGCTTATAGAAATTCATTGAGAGATATAGATCTCTAGTAATACTAAATTCTTTCTGTCTAAAGCTGTAGCATGTATCCTTGGTCAAGTTTGGGTGTATGTTTGGCCTATCGATGCATGAAGGTAAATGTTGCCGATCACCTCTGGCTTAGCCACTTACGAGATCCATGCAAAGAGAGAGAAGAGAGATGTTCTTTAAACCTATACCACACAGAATAATTTACGGATTTACACAATGTTATATTACAATAGCATTTATTTTAGGGTATTGCTTTTTAGATCAATAAAAAAACTATGCGCATGTGAGTGGTACGAGGATAAGGAGGGGTGACGGGGGGAAATGGGATCATATAAAAGTAGTAAAATGTGCTCACGGTGCCTTATCAGGTCTATCTCTCTGCTATGTAAAATATATACTGAAAATTCTCTTACGTTGCTTATTTCCACATCATCCATTACCTGTGAGAATGGAATTATTGTCATTTTTTTCGATTTTCCATGCTTTGCCACTATGTGGTACGCTTCAACGTCCATCTGTGCATTGAATTCTGGGTCTGGGTGCTTCTCACCTGTTGATAAAATTACAATCTTCATATATTTATCATGTTAGTACTTTTTTATGAATTAAAATAATTGTTAATGTTAAGTATATACCATGTGATGTTCTAAAAATTATTATTAGTGATTATCCTTTTAGGTATAGCCCTTAGCCTTTAGGTAGTACTCTGACCCCTACAATTAAATTCTCTGTGTTATGGATGCCATGAATATAGATTATGACGACAACCAAATTCAAGACGTCCGCGTAGATGTCTTCTAATGTATCGGACCTAGCAAAAGAGACTCTACGTCATTTATTGGTATGATAATTATTATAAAGCCTCCAACAGTTGGCGGCTATTCTTTTCTACGTTTTTTCGCCCACGTTTGTCTATCGACATCTAGTACATGACCAAAACTTGCTCTGTGCTTAGGGACTCCATGAGTATCTCTGATTTCTATGTAACACAAATAGAAATTAGAGTTAATTGATTGCTGTCGCCTGTGGACATCTGTAACCAACTTAAGTGTAATGTATATCTAGCTCAAGATCACAAATGCGATCTTACTCGTGGTGATAACATATATTTTGTTATGTGAGAAGAGTAGCAAACGAGCAGTCCAGCTGCTTTTAAATTTTCACAGCAGGCCAGGTAAATCCGAATCTAAAGTCAAATAAAACTGAAGTTCTATCTTAGGTCGTACATAGACGTGTTACTACTCCTGAGGATTAAGTTAGTTGCCTCGCTGTAAGTGTACCCGGTAACCACACCTCTCCGACCGTAATATAAGCATTGCTTCACGGCAGATTGTGAGGGCGGCGGTGATTCCCCGGCCGATATATAGTTCTATACCATCTATCAAATATCACGTGCATACATACTGTATATGTTTCCAGCTGCAACGTACAACTGAGATAGCCTGTTTATAAATCCACTGTCAAGTTTGATTGCTAACGCAATGTTTGTTAGAGATCCTAGGCAGAGTATTGATAATTCACCTGTAACAATAAATAATTTTAAAGCTATCAATATATTTGAATATAATTTTCTTTTTTATTTTTATGTTAGAAGAGTAGTAAATGAGCGTTTAGGCCACCTATTGTTAAGCGATCTCTGCAGTACATGGACATCCACAACCAACCTCAACCAGGGCTGAAGTCCAATCTAAGGTCGTACGAAAATACGTTACTATTCCTGAGGACTAGGTCACTTCGATTGTAAGTATGGCGACAAACCTCTCTGACCGAAACGCAATAAGAAAGTTGGTACCTTCCCCTTCGAACTATAGTTCTTCCATCTACAAAGGATGTAATAGACATTGTTTCATGCATATTTTGAATTTGATCGCAATTACATCGCAAACGTTGATTAGAAAATAATAGCTTTAGTGAAAAGTAATTACCTTCATATTTCTTCGACAGCTCTATAAGAGCTATTGCAGCATGTTCAGTTCGAGCTGGAATGGGTTTAAACTTCACAGTATCGTTGTCACCAAGACCATCGTAACCAAAATAATAATCCGATTTGAATTCTTCCACTAAAGCAGATTTGCTTCCTCTAAAAATTGGTACCTGGAAATCATTTATAGAAAATAATAGTTATGTAGCTTTTTTGTGTGATTTCCATATTAGGAAATTTTTGCGCCCATTCATTGTTAGTAATTCAAGAAAATTGGCCGAGACATGGACATTTCAACTTTCAATGCTGAGCTAAATAACTTTCGTCCACGAATTTCATCATCCGGGGTTTTGTCACACAGCAAAATGTAGGATACACACAGGAAATGTAAGAAAATGTAGTATTATCGAGTAGGTAAATTGATAACATAAAGAAGACATATCGCCAGATATAATGGGTACAAGATGGATCAGAACTACGTAAATCAGAGGATATCGGCGCATTCAGTGGGTAACGGATCGATCAGAGCGGCGCAAATCAGGAAACATCTGTCGGATATTGTCCAATTCAAGCTATACTGGACTGGTCAAGCGGCGCAAATCAAGGAAGACCTGTGAGAATTCATCGGCTTCTATCACTATCGGACCAGAAAGAGCCCAAATAAATTGAACTTAGATTCTCTCTTTTATGTTTAACTTCTTACTTCAATTGATTTTGAAGTCGATTTCAAGTATTTGTTTAGGTCGTATTGTATTCGTTTGCCGGAGATGCTTTTACTGGTCACGCCTATACTGTCTCTCAGGAGCAGTAGCTGCTGTGCTCTGGTTTCAGCATGACAAGGCAATCACTTTTGCGAGCCATTATAACTGTTGTGTTATGCTTTGAATTCTGTGATATGTAATCACTTTCGTAAAGCATTCCATTTCAACGGTCAGGAATAGCAGTATGTGTGATTTCAGGTAGGACTACTACTCTATATGGTGTTAGTTACAGATTGCCATGGGCGGCTGAAATCGCTTAACATCAGGCTGCATGTTCGTTTCCTATTTCCATTCCATAAATAGTTCCATAAATTTAATAAATGAATGTTTTCTCACGTCTCGTCTTCGTGCTATATCCAATATTCTCTGGGTATTGTTGAACACTTGAGGCTCATAAACATTCCCGTGTACTGTAGTTAATGCTACAACTTTTGTCCTGAAAGTTTTGTTAAGAGACTATCAGTGGCAATCAGTGGTAAAATGTAAAGTAGTGTTTCATAGTTCGATTCCGGTAGCACTACCATCAACACCGATTTCTAATTTATAAACGTTAAACTGCTATGTTCTGGTTTGAAGAGTGTGGTTAGGAAGAGACTGACTTGAGGTATTCCTACTTAGTCCTCATGGGTGGCAATGCATCTTTGGTAGACCTCACCTTGGGTTGGTGTGACCTTGGGTTGATTACAAATTTTATGGGCAGCAAATTTTTATGGCACCTTTAAATTCATTTATGCTACTTCTTCTTCTATGTTATAAAAAAAAGTTTTTGACCAATTCACTGTCGCCTATGGATATCTGTAACCCATAATCTCTCTGATATGGGTCTGGTATCACAATGATGATGATGTTATAATCCGCTGTAAAGCAATTCTTGTGGTTGAGTTGGAGAGGTGCGGTTGCTAGGTACACTTACAGCGAGGCGACCAACTTAATCCTTAGGAGTAGTAACGCATCTATGTATGTCCTCAGATAAGACATCAGTCCTATTCAAGGTTAGATCTGGTTGTCCAATGGCTGCAGTAACCATTTTATATCAATTTGCCTGCAAGCCCGTTTCCTTCTCTTCAAATATATAAAAAAAAAATAAGGTAGTCCTCAAGTTAACAGCATTTAAACAGCACATTAATCAAGTAAGACTTGGCAGCAAGGTATGTGCACACCATTAAGAGCATTATGGAAAACTCTCAGAAGATTCCTCACAAATTTCCTGCGCCATTAAACAAGTGAAAATATCAATTCGCAATTTCCAAAAATGACATGGCTCACTTTACTTAGCTTTATGTTTGAGATTTGAACTCGGACCATCAGCACGGAAGCTGAAATTCAAACCATTGAGCTATCACTACTTATAAGTACCTTTATGAGGCTTGAGGTTATGAGGCTTGGACCACATCACCACGCCGCTCCAATGCATATTAGTAAAGTGGATACGGATTAGTGACCAACCCACGCCGGATGTTTTCAAACCGCCGACAATTTTAGCATATCCTCTGGAGCACGGATGCGCGCATAAAGCATGGCTATTGATTGTCACTCATCCAATTCCTGACCGCGCACGACTTTGCTTTACTCTATAGATCGGTTACGATCTGCTCAAGCTTCATTGCTTGCAGATGCTTCACTTAAGATCTTTAAAGATTTTGAATAACGATGAAAAAAGATATGAAATAATGTACATAGGTAAATTTGCTTACCCGTCGAAATATTTTTCATATAACAATGCCATGAAAATGGCCATAGCGTCGTCTGCCCCACCATCTTCATCTATGATTAGCTTTGGCCCAGCTACGACCGTTTCAATACTAAAATAATGAAAAGTATAAAAAATATGATATAAAATATTTCGGAAAAACGGGAAAACGTAATAATTTACGATATCCATAACTCGAAATTAGTCGTCAAGACCGTAAAACATTGTATTAAAAAACATAAGAACACCATACAAATGTAGCTGATAGATCTTTCAATTGATACTAATAAAACATGCGTCAAAAATATTGATAATTTGTAATGTATGTAATTGATAAATATTAGATAGAACCGAGGAATCTATTATTATGCAAATCGAAAAATCAAATTACACTTCAAAGGTTTTCAAAAAAGAATATTTTTATTAAAAAAATCATGATAAAAATAGAATTGGATATTAAAACCGCTTCAACCGGGCATGTGATTATTACGGGCATTATGCACAAAAATCTAAGCGTAAGTAAAATTTGTTTACAAAACAACAAAATTTTGAACCACCGATACTAAAAAAGGTAACTATAAGGCACAGGTACAGGAATACAAATAACATGATGAAAAATATCAAAAATCTCATAGAAAACGTATTAGCAGAACGTGTCGCTGTAAAAACGTCCACAATCACATCAAAGAACATCAAATCAGCTACATTTTGTCAGACAAAAATTTTCACTTAGATTAAAATGTGTACCTCGAAATGATTCCAATAAGAAAGAAGATTTGACTTAACGCGATCATTCTCTTTTGCGAAATGAAATCGTTCTGTATACTCGCTGTTAATATTGAGAAACAAACAAGGCCAGCCACTTTTCAGTGCTTATCGGGTAGATATCTTATTTATTACTTACTCCGCCTGCGTGCATTCCACATCGCTTACAGCCCCGTTAAAATGTATTAAACTGTTTCTAAGATTAACTATTGCACCCAGAAAATACATCAAAATATATTAAACTGTTTCTAAGATGAGCCTTTGCACACAGAAAACACGTTAAAATGTATTAAACTGTTTCTGAGGTGAGCTTTTGCACCCAGAAAACACGTTAAAATGTATTAAACTGTTTCTGAGATGAGCCAGAAAAACATTTTGGCGACTGCCCTAAATTATGTAATCGTGTAAATAAAAATATCGCGTGGTAACTGAACGTATTTTAAAATCGTAGACTTTCCGTTTTATTCGAATTATATGCTTAAAAGTAGCAAACGAGCACGCACGGCGCCTGAAGTTAAGTGGTCACTGCAGCCCATGGACACCCACATCCAATTTCAAATAGGACTGAACTACTGTCTGGGGTCGTACGTCGATGCATACTTACTCCTGAGGACTAAGATGATCGCCTCGTTATAAGTGTGCCCGGCATCCGCAACTCTCTGACCGCAACACAGAAACTGCTTCACAGCGGATTAAGAGGTCGGCGGTGGGACTTCAACATGTTTAAATTATACACTAAGACAATTTTATAATCAACACTATTAAATGCATGTTACATTATACTTATCATAAATATTACCGATCGCTTCGAAACACTTTAGAAGTAACACGTTTATTGTTTCATTATTTAATTGTTTAACTGTGATGTCATTTACATTGTAACAAGCATTTCTATAGATTTACAGTCATTGACTTATTCTTACTTTATAAATGTAACATAGTTACATTGTTGTATATTAAGCCAAAAATCATTATCATCATCGACCCATTAATGTCCAGCTGCTGGGCACAGGTCTCCTCTCAGAATGAGAAAGGTTAGACCATAGTCCGCTATGCTGGCCAAGTGCGGATTGGTAGACTTCACACACCTTCGAGAACTTTGCGAAGAACTCTCAGATGTGTAGGTTTCCTCACGATGTTTTCTTTCACCGTTACAACGAGTGATAATTAATTTGTAATACGCACATAACTTCGAAAAATTAGAGGTGCGTGCGGAATTTAATCCCTGGCCACTCGGCTCGAGAGGCCGGAATTTTAACCACCAGGCATCCAAGCCAAAAACACTTCATTACAACCCAAATTTCTTTGAAACTTACCTCCTGTAATAAAACACAAGAAATCCGGTCAAAACAAACAATACGATTATCACTGAAATCACTGAAACCGCTATGAAAATACGTTTGCGCTTATATCCTTCCATTATCTAACCTCCATTACTCTGTATTTCTTTGTTGTTATCAGTATTTATCTGGCGCTGGAGTTTATTATCTCTCTTAGTATTAATGAACGGAATTAGAACGATAACATTTCATTGGTCACGATGTACTTAACATGTCTACTCCTAAACACATGTGAACTTTATTTTTGATTCCCCTGTTTGACTCGCTGAATTAAGCCGGGCGTTGGATGTCAAATTAGTTTTAATTACCAAACACATAATGTCGCTTTGGTAACCGTTTTTGTTTTTCAATGTCATATTAATTTGTTTTCATCCTTTTATATTTGTGTCTATCTAAAATATTTCGTAATTCTTTGTATGTATTTAAGTGCATAGCCCAATGTATTTATGTAATAGTAAATAATTTTAAAAAAGTTTCCTGTTCCATACTGTTATTGTGGTTGGCTGCAACCCATTTTTTCTTATTCTTAGTCTTGGGTGTCTCCCCAAAAGCAGTTTTAGGCTTTATTGGTTTTAATAACGTCGATTGGCGATAATATAAATAAAAATAACGTAGATTATCCGCTCTTTGATTGAATGTCACTTTAGTCACGGTACGTCTTCATCTATACTATCTACATAATTTTAATTAGATCGCATCAGGCACTAAATAAAATAATAGAAATTATAAAGTCACAGTGACTTTTCACTGTGATTTTTATGTAACCGGTTACAGTGATATAAAAATAATAAAATGTTAGATATGAGGCGTTCCAACTGATGTCTCAGGGGCGGTAAGGTATACTTAGTTAGATAGTCGATCGTGGGCAAAATAACCGTCAAATATTAGCGGTTATTTTTGTAACACATCAAACCGCACTGAAAAACAACCTATTATACTAAAATTAAATAACCTCTGGACCCTCCTAGTGTTAGATATTTTTAAAAGATGGCTGTAACAAAATGTATATTATAGTACGATGAAATTAACAAAAGACATCAAATTTATGTCGTGAAGCCAATTTGTTCGTGTTGCACTATTGGGCATAAGTTTTCACTTAAAATAAAAAGTGTACAGGTAGTTTGCTAAGCCAGGTAAAGTTATAAGTAGGCTCAAAGTACGACTCAATTAAAATACAATACTTAAGTAGATACTCAATTAAAATACAATATTTATTGAGTACTTAAGTTTCTCGGTTCCTTCGAGAATGGCGGAACAGCGCCATCTATGTCATCGTGAAATAATTTAACCTTAAGCTATCTTGTGTATTAACAGTCTGAGCTTCAACCCCCAACTTTTACCAGCTGATAACGAACCGTCGACTTTGTAACAAGCAATGAAGTTATAAAGCAAATCAATAGATGTCTCTGTAATATACGTTAAACATTTTGGACAAAATATTAGTAATTACTTTATCAATTAGCATTGACGTGGAAATAATATTCGGCTAGTGAAATTGAATGATCTAAAATACGCTAAAAATATCTTAATATTTCTTGAGCTACAAAAAACTTAACGTTCGTAAATATATTTCTTAATTCTTAAAAAATGTTCTTCTAAAAAATTTAAAAAAAGATAGTAAAGTCCTAAAAAAATTTTATATTTTTTAGTATGTTTGAAGAAACAAGTGATTTTAACACTTTTTAATAAAGATCTGAGAGTGACGTTTAAAAGGATTAAAATATGAAAAACACGTTAAGTAATTAGAAATCATTCATTATACTATAATCTGCGGTAAATATTTGTTTTGTTTCAGAAAAATAGAATAAGTGGTTTTCGTAACAATTAAATATTAATATATTGATATTAATTTGTTAATGTATTTATATTATTAAGGAATCCGCGTCTGTTTTACAAAAGTTGTACCATAGTCCCGCGGTTTGCGAAGATCGTAACTGATCTACAAAGTTAAGCAACGTTGGGCGCGGTTGGAAGTTGAGCGCTATTGATTAAATTTAATGCGTGCTTGAATGAGTGTTTCTCGTAACAATTTAACAGCTTTTAGATAATTAAAAGTTAAATAAATCCATCAGGTTTCAATGTTAACATACTAAAAGATATCATAATATTTCTTAGTGACGTTTAAAAATTGTTTTGATAGAAAAAAAAACTCACTTGCAATGTAGGAATTATTTATTATGTTAAGAAAAATCTTAGTAACAGGTACGTAATAAGTAATGACCGGATTATATGCAACATAAAATCTTGATATATGCAAGAAAAATACTTACAGTATGCCCAAAAAATTGATAAAATATGCAACGAAAACGAAGAAAATGCTGCTTTGATTCTTTTTGTTTCATTTTTTTTATTTATTTATTCAATTATTTCATTTTGAAACACTTTAAACTAGGGGTTACAAAGGGCGA
>DWKL01003683.1:0-11270 GCA_018249415.1 Phareas burnsi
ATTACACCAGGTCTTAACGTCCCGACGGTGTAGAACCTCAGCTTTTTGACTGCAGCGTCGTATTCTTCACATCGACATCGATCCATACCGAAAAAGGAGCAAATACCTATAGCCTTTTGAAAACAGCACAGAAAATTTTCCATTGTGTCATTTTGATTGTCAAAAGATTATCAGCTGAAGTAATTTTACTGACGTCGAAAAATAATACATTTTGAGGTTTTTGTGTGTATATGTGAGAATTGATAAAAAGAAAAATAAATGTCGGCAATATTTGACATTAAGATGTCAAGCGGTGGGAGAGTATCTTAACGAAAGAAGAGTGTGATTGCTTGTAATTAGGAATATACTCATGTTTGGTGTGACAACCACCTACTTCGTTAGTATAAAAGGAGTAGTCGGTGGCAATTGGGGATGGACGGTTTATAGTTTTGCTAATTTTTCATCTACGTCCGCTTGAAGTTTACATAAATAAAAGTCACACGCCTTGTTTATACAATTGTATTGTCAGGTTTTTTTTATGTATTATGTTGTACACCTCATCTATGTCTATCTCCATCCATCCATCCATCAGCCTTTCAAAGTCCACTGTTGGACATAGGCCTCCCCTAATCGGTGCCACTCCAACCGGTCCTGTGCTTTCTGAATCCAACGGTTGCCCGCTGTCTTCTTCAAGTCATCAATCCATCTTGTCGGGGGGCGACCAGGAATAGCGGGGCCGCCGGGGACTGGGGGCCAGGGCTTTAACGCATTTATCATAGAGGGTTTTGCCATAGTCACCGCGCTTGGCAATGCGTGTTGGTCACCAGTGCTCAGGAAGACTCTGCTGCCCATCTCCTGGAGATCCCTTTGTCGCCTGCTATGACATCCACGGGAGGAAAGGGAGTGGTGCTATTCGGGGTTGGTAGAGCCGGCACCACACGGCAATGTCTATCTACTTTACACCTTTTAGGTTGGTCCACAGTGCCACCATCCATCAACCATTTTTCGAAATAATCTTCGTCATTAGCGTTATTACAATCTGTTCCTTTGTCGTCTATATCTAGCGGTTCGCACTGTCTGTTCTTTAGATTATCGGTTTACCAGTTTGGCGAACGGCCACTGCTTTTTTGGCTAAATGTAGCCTGTCGAGAATTTCATTCACAACAGTTATTGGTTCTCGAACGTGGCAATAGCTACTTCACATATGAACAATGTCCCAATCTATATATCAATAGGAGAATATGAGAAAACTTTGTACCCCCCTATTTGGTATATGAAAGTTTATATGGAGAAGGGGTGCAAAAAAATATAATTTATATATAATATGTGTTACAAATGCATTAAATTAATGAAAATAAATCCTTTAAATTAATTGTTTACCTACAAACTGTCAACGTCAAGCATTATAACGAATCTGTGGTCAAACAATATCAGAGTAGAGACAGTCGCGAATGAATTTCAAAATGTCGAATTAAGTTTCGAGCTGTCCATTTGTTAAGTCCGTCAAGACAAAGACTTTTTTTTAATTTTGTGTAATAATGCCATGATTATATTGATAAACTATTTACCAAAAGAACCTCAATATCGTTTAAACTTAAACATTTAATCAATTACAGTCGAATTTCGACCATTGGCGACTATTAAGTTATAAATTGGTGTAGCGATGCTTCCATTTTTAAATCACAGTTTAACATAATGTTATCTTGTGGGTGCTCCGTACCTATATGGATATATAAAATATAAACCAGTCTGCAATTTGAAAATAAGGGTCATTTTTAGATTTACTTAACGATTTCCACGGTCAAGCCATAAAAACCATTATTTTTTTTTTATCCTTCTGCCTCTACTTGTCGGATCATAGAAACTGCTGTACAAATTTGGACACGATTTTCTCGCAAAAACAGACGAATTCTCAGCGAGACATGTAAGCGGATTTTTGATCCACAATATCTTAGATTAATCTAGGATTTCTGCCTAATAATCGTAAACCACGCGCAATAAATTATTGGCAACTTGAAGCGTTCACAGCGAAGGAACCCTGAAAGACGGTGCTCCCGTTGATTCCCTAACGCAGTACCAATTGGCGGCGTTGTAAAATCAGTCACAAGCTGTAAAATACGCAATAACCTCCGCGATATACGACCGATATTGGCGAACAAAAAAAACTTTAAATAACGTTTTACGACCGCCCGATTGTAAAACTGGGTGCATATTAGCGACGCACCGATCTCGAGACGCGTGCAATCCCCATTTTAAGAGTCTTTTCTCGAAAGTTATGTCATAAAATGTAAACATATGGACAGTTGATCGTTTGCGCGCTAGCAAGCCAATACTACGATACAATGTATAGTTTGCTCATCAAGCGCCTACATGCAGCGTTTCAAGTTAATATACGATAGATAATGTAAATCATCGTGGCAAGATATCATGTCGATTCTTTTTTATGTGAGAAGAGTAGCAAACGAGCTTGCAGGCCACCTATTGTTATGTGGTCACTACAGGTCATGGACAGCCACATCACCTCAAACAGGACTAGTCCTATCTAAGGTCGTATAAGATGTGTTACTACTCCCAAGGACTAAGATGGTCGCCTTGAGGTGCGGCAACGGCATCTCTCCAACCGAAACGCAAATGCTTCCGGGCGATTATGAAGGCGGCGGTGGTACCTCCTCGGACACACTATATATGTAGTTCTGCCGCCTATTAATACTACTTGTGGGAAGTATAAACATTAATATTGTTCCAATAGCACTCGATGTAATAATTATATTTATTTATATCAAAGAGTGCTATAATCTGTGATTGTCGTATATTTTCATTGCTTTGTCGTATATTTAATATTAAATTTTATCTTTTTTTTCATTTTCTAAATTCAATAGTTATTTGAGAAAAAATTTCATTACAAGCTAATACTTTAAAAAGTTTAATAATCCTTTAAGACAATTTTATGGTCCTCTATGTTATCTGTGCGTTCGCCCTTAAACATTACGATCGCTTCTTTAAATGAGATTTTATCTGTGCTCCGGTGTACGATTCTCCAGAAGCACCGGCGTCTCGGTACCATTGCGAATTGAACAGTTTTACTGTGAAGCCATTTGGCCCATGCAATTATGTTTACGGTAGCTTCAGCTCAGATTCAAAGTAAAATGCCTTTCTCCCTTTTTTAAGTAGAATATTTTTATTTTTTGGCATTTCTGTGACATTATGTTATAAATATTTTTTCGCGCTGCACGTTTTTTCCTTTTTGGTAAAAAAAAAATTACCAATTTTATGGACCATGATTTTTTTGAAAATCGAACACCATGTCGACACAACTTGAGTACGAAGTTTTGGAGAGGAATGATCCAACCTCAATAATTACCAAAAATATTTCGAATAAATCGTCCCATTTTGTTTGTTGTAATCAAATGTATCTAATCTTGTAATCAGAAACTGAACCTGATAAAGCAAATAAATAATTTGGAATTTGAATTTTTTATGTCATTACCGATGTTCGGAAGATAGGAATCAAAATTTTATTTTTCAGGCATAAAAATACCGCAGCGAAGATTGAATAGGTATTGCATAGAAGACTTTAATTACGCAAATTAGAATGTTAGTGGCCATCGAATTTAGATGTTTACAT
Organism: Phareas burnsi; assembly: GCA_018249415.1. NCBI lineage: Eukaryota > Metazoa > Arthropoda > Insecta > Lepidoptera > Hesperiidae > Phareas > Phareas burnsi. The sequence goes on from DWKL01003683.1 coordinate 3,605, forward strand.
ATTTTAATAGATGGTAGTTCGTCCGGGGAGGTACTTCCTTCGCGCTCATAATCCGCCATAAAGCAATACTTGTGTTTTGGTTGGAGAAGTAAGGTTTCCTGATAAACTTGCAGCGAAGAGACCATCTTAGTCTTTAGGAGTAGTAACGCGTCTATGAACGGTCTCATATGGAACTTCAGTTCTGTTTAAGGTTGAATGTGGGTGTCCATGGCCATAGTGGCAGCTTAACATCAGATGACCTGCACGCACGATTGCTACTCTTCTAACATAAAAGCATCCTTCTCTGCTATTCAATGAAAACAACAGGTACCAACAGTTTAACGTACCTTACAAAATAGGGTCGCGTTTGTGAGTTTTCCAACTTTCCATACAACTCCAGACCATGTTAAAGGTTGCTTAACTTTATCAGTTACGATCTGTCGTGATATCACTGCTTTATGATCGCTTCAAAAATTCATTTGTTTATTTTTTATACACGAGATCAGTAGAAGAATGTATTGGTTATCACCCTGTGGCCGAATGCATTGCCTCCATTCAAGGAATCGTAAAGTCAGAGCAATTTGCATCCGACCGGCGTCCGAGATTTTCTTCTACAATAGCCGTGAAATGACGCAGCGGCGGCGCTACAGAAAACGTTATAAACGTAAATGGCCACGAACAAATTAAAACGCTAATTTTATTACATTAAGGTCATAAATCCCTCGCCTCGCCGATTGTTTTATTACTTTACAATGAACGGTGTTAACGGTAGCAGTAACACGCAGGATTTAAGGGTTCAGGTTTAATTCTAGACTGTTGATTGGCAAAGGGAATTGTTTTTCGTTTTCGTGATAAATTAAAACTCCTAATAGGCCTTACTTCCTTGGTGTAACAACATTAGAAACATAACCATTAACACAACATTGGAAAAATATAACATGGTAACATTAGAAATTACTAAATTCAGTTAGTTTATTTGTTATATTTTCATGGCTTAACTATGAGATCAATTTTAAGATTTGGTATGTAATATGTGTCATAAGGAAACACATAGAAACCCCGTTTTCTCTATCACATACAAATTTCAGTCGTTTTAAAATGACGACGAAATTTTAAAAAAATCTGACAGCCGCTTAATTTTTGGAAGATAAAAGATAAATGTAAAGATAAGAAAACAAAAATAGATATAAATAGAAAAGAACCCCGAGGCAAAGTTTGAATCCCCGTTTACGTGCCATAAATTTTGTAATAGCCAGACTAAAAAAATATCTAAAACAACTAAAACGTGTTTTTCGTTTCGATGATACCTTTTTCGTTTTATCACTTGATGTCATCGTTTCATTATTCACTTTAATTATAGCATAAACCATAAATACCTGTCCGTACTGACAGGACAACGGCCTATCTTCAAGATCTAACGAAAAAACATAATTTTTTCTTCATAATTGGCGATATAAGGTCAGGTAGCGAAGGGAATTTGGCAATCAAATAAATATTAGGACTAAATGGGACAGGTGATGACGATATAACTCAATGTGCGTCCTTTATACCAATCGTAACGGAAACTTAACAATATCATCTCGCTAATGAGACCAAATGATGATTGTGTTTAGGGTTATTCGTTCTTTTATAAACGTGGTAGATTTTAGTGGTAGATATTGTGGTACATGTGGGGAAGTGACTGTCATAATAATTGACGCTTATCCCCAGTCCACCTGATGGTAAGTGGTTACTGCCGTCCGTTGGCATCTGAAATCAACTCCAAATAGGGTTGAACTAACACGTAGTGTCAACCACTATTACTATCACCGAAGACTAAGTTGCAACGTTCTTAAAAGTGTACCCTATCCATACCACACCCTTTAAACCAAAACACGCGAGTGTTACCCCTGCTTTTATAAGACAGAAATATATTTGACGGTAGTGCCGCCAGCGTGGAACCACTGCTGGGCACGAGTCTTCTCTTACAATGAGAATGTTTAGGTCCCAGGGCACCACGCTGCCTAAGTACCAATCCACATTGGTAGAATTCACATACTTTTGAAAACTTTATGGAAAACTCCTAGGCATGTAGATTTCCTCATGATGTTTTCCACGAAGGCTTCTGCTACCTATAAAATTGCAGAGTCCTGGCTTTCAGCAATGTGTTGAACGTTACCATAATTTGTTGTCAGGTCAAGCTGGTGTCAACCAGCTCGGAGGTGTGTTCGTAAACGGTCGGCCTCTGCCCGATGTGGTCCGCCGGAGGATCGTCGAGCTGGCGATCATGGGCGTCAGGCCCTGCGACATCAGCAGGCAGCTCCTGGTCTCCCACGGATGCGTCTCCAAGATTCTAACTAGGTTCTACGAGACCGGGTCTATTAGACCGGGGTCGATCGGTGGCAGCAAGACCAAGGTGAGTTTTGAGATTTTCTATATTATTTATATAAGATAAATAAAATTAACGTGTCCGTCCGTAGCCTAAATTTGAAGATTACAATAGTTTTCTTAGCGCATACGAATTAGTTTATTATAAATATGGTACTTATAATAAACAAATTCGTATTAAAAGTATTAAAGATCTTTCTTCGCAATTTTATGATGCTTATATCGTATTACACGCCTTTCTAATCAATGTTTTGTTGATTGATTTATATTGTTTCAACAAATCACAATGATCCGCGAGGCGGGGAATTCGTTCCTATCTAAATTATAAAATGACATTTCTGTTCTTGGGTGTTACTGTGTTTTAAGTTATCATCAACCCATTAATGTCCCACTGCTGGACACGGGTCTCCTCAAAGAATACGGGTTAGGCCATAGTCCACCACACTGGCCCCGTGCGTGTTGGTAGACTTCACACACTTTGAAGAACTTTACAGAAAACCCTCAGACATGCAGGTTTCCTCACGATATTTTCCTTCACCGTTAAAGCAAGTGATAATTGTTTTGTAAGTGTGTTTTGAGGATATTTCTGTAAGTATTGTAAATTATGGGTATATTTCTCTAAAAAATGATTACCCAATCTGTTGCCCTAATCGCAGACCTACTTAGCCTGCAGGTATCCACCATTAGTTCTCGGCTTAATTTGCGTTTATGACAGAGAATCCTAGTGTGAGGCGGTACTTGTAGAAAGCAACAAAAAAATAAGAAACAAATATATGCTATTGTTGTTTCTTATTTTTTGTTGCTTTAAACTTCCCAAAACGAAATCAAAATAAATAGTCCCGTACGGAGGCGATTCCAATGAAACGACCAGCGAATCGTCGGGTCACGGCACCCGGCGGCAATCATCGGTAATTATAAACTATAAATGTTATAAACTGACCCGTCTGCGGCTTCTCGCCTTGCACTGCCCTTTCGCTCTGCGAGGGCACTGCGTTTGATGGAAAAATGGGTTCCGTATCATCAGACATAACCACACGCGGAAGTGTGGCTTACATTCGTTTTGTTTCAGAAGAGTAGTAAACGAGCGTGCAAGCCAGCAGAGATTAATTGGTCACTGCAGCCCGTGGACCCCCACATCTAACCTCAGAGAGGACTGGAATCTACTTATAAACTTACAAGCGAGGCGACGATCTTTGTCCTAAAGATTAGTGACGCATCTACGTACGACCTCAGATAAAACTTTAGTTTTGTTTGAGGTTAGATTTGGGTGTCCATAGGCAGCAGTAACCACTGAACATCAGGTGGCCAGCACGCTCGGTTGCTACTCTTCAAACCTAAAAAAACGTCCATGCTGCCGTCCTTAAGCTAAATGCCGTTTTCTAACATCTAGCCAAATTCCAAAATTTTGACGTTTTCGTAATAAGTAAAATGCGAATTCAAAGTTAGATTATTTGAACGTGCTTTTTCATACATCAAACTCTTATATATAATATTATAACGTCTAGTTTAAGTAGCTCAAATTTTTAAGCCCTTTTATTTGGCTATAGCTCGAAAAGTAGTTGCGGTACGTAACGGCAAAGCTTACGGACGGCAGCATGAACATCGGTAATCCTATACAAGATGGAAGTCCTATTTGAGGGCAGCCAGTGATGCATTGCTACCCCTGAGGACTGAGTTGGAACACCTCGTGTAAATGTTTAAGTGTATTCCTTACCACCATTCACAGCAGCATTTAACATTACTGTTATAAAGCAGAAATATTTCTAGATTGTTATTTCTATAACGTAAAAAATGACATAAATTCTTAATTATACGATTAAATGGTCAGTCGGGTCACGATGTTCGAGAGCAATCATCAGCAATTATAAACTATAAACTGACCCGGCTTTCGGCTTCTGCGTTGCACTTTCGACACGCTGTAAAGGATTTAGTAGCATAAGAATTGAACGGTTCCGTACAAATATTAACTGGTTGATTGTAATATGAGCAGTGATAGCCTAGTGGTTAAGATCTGGTCTCATACTGGAGGGCCGCTGTTCGAATCCTGCACGCGCCTATGATTTTTTTAAGTTATTTACGTATTTGAAGTGAATTATAACTTGCTGTAACGGTGAAGGAAAACATCGTGGGGAAACTTACACATCTAAGAGTTGTTTGTAAAGATGTCGAAGGCGTGTAAAGTCTACCAATCTGCATTTGGTCAACGTGATGGGCTGTGAAGCTTAACTCTTTTGATTCTGAGAGGACCCGGGCTCAGTCGTCGGGTTAATAATGATGAAGGATGATGATAATGATATGATGATGATGATGATGATAAAAGTAATATCTATCTTCCGTCATTTGTTTTAGCGTGTTTTAATTTATCGTTTCTAACTTCGCCCCAGTACTATTTTAAAAATAAAATATTTTGTACTTTTTTTGGCATAATATGTTTCTTATTTCACTTTTTATGTTTTCGTTCATTCTTTCTAACTCAATTTTATGCGAATCATCTTACTATACGTTTATTGACTGAATAAGTTTACTTTAAAATTGCATCTACGAAGATCTACAACTTGCGTAGTATTGCGTAGAGGACTTACTACTAACTGTTAAAACTGTCAATGTATAAAAGTATGAATCCTAAAAAGTTTTGAAACTTCTCTTCATGTAGGAAAGGCTTCAGGCTCTCAAAGGTAGGAATTAACAATAAAAGCAAAAGAATCATCGTTAAACCTATTTCTGACTTGACGTCTTAAATTCGGGTCCGTCTTAAATCACAAAATACGGGTGAATGTTTTTACCCATATAAATATTTTAATATGGTTGATTGGAGATAATTATTTTTACAATAGAACCGAATTATGTAAATCTTTTGAAATACCTGATTTTATAACTTCGTGCTCTTTTCAATCAGATTTAGCAATCTCTGCGGAATTTTCCGTATAGACGTATATTACTGTACATAAACGAAATAATGCTTCAATTTTATTCACTACGTAGCAGGAACATAGGTCATGGTTGATTGGTAGTACCTACTATGGTGTATGAAGACTTGGGAAAAGTCTAGTTCTAATATAATATTTCTACCAAATAGGACAATAAAATCCGAGCTATGCAGCCAAGAGCAAAATAAACTCATTGAGCTCACCGTCGTCACAAAATATATCTTTAATTTTTATAGCGCAGAAGTAGCGAACGATCGACATCTGTAATCAATCTCGAATAGGGTCGAAGTCCTACCCGAGGTCGGTTACAGTTGCCTCTGCCTCTGCCTGACTCTTCAAACCAGAATATGGCAGCACTATCACAAAGCAGAAATATATGTGGTAGGTCATCCGTGGTCAAACCACTGAAAGTTTTAATAGGTGGCAGAACAATCGTTCGTCTGGGGAAGTACCACAGCCGCCCTCATAATCTGTCGTAAAGCAGTTTTTGTGTTTCGGTTGGAGCGGTGGGTTTGCAGGACGCACATAGCGAGACGACCATCTTAGTCCTCAAGAGTAGTGACGCTTCCATATACAATCTCAAAAGGAACTTTGTTTGAGGTTGGGTGTCCACTGCGGTTACTACTTAACATCAGGTGGCCTGCACGTTCGTTTGCTACTTTACAAAGATAAAAAAATATATACAACCTTTAAAATGTATTCTTATTAAATTATACTTACAGAAGTATTATTTTGGCTTAACCCTATCTCAAATGTACTAATCGGGATGAGCCGTGAAGCCGAGTGAACCCAAGCAGTAGGCAGTGAGCGGCCGACCTCACTAAATTCGGTACGCTAATAAACAGACCATTTTGTTGTTCCACAAACGAACGCCGACGAAGAATTGATTACAACAAAATACTTCGAAATCACCGAATACTTTTATTGGCGTTGTTATGGGAATATTTAATTGACTGCTAATCAAGCTGGCTCGATAGATTACGGATCGAATGGGAATTGTTTTCGTATCGAATCCGACATACGACAGTGATCTCATCGAACGCGGATACGTTACGGGAAAATTGATTTTTTACTGTCTTGCTTCACATATTCACGTTTTAATGTCATTTAGTTATGATTGAAGAAATGTAACGAGTGTTATGTATTATTTCTTTGAAATTGTGTAATCTTTTAGATGCTAGTTTTAAGGTGTGAATCCACATGCGTTTGGATTTTGACTTGCACATGTAAGTGTATGTTCGAATTTAAAGATAGATAAGATCAATTCGTATTGCAAAACTGTTTCTTTATATAACGGAAGTGGTAATGAGGCATACCATTAGTACAAGAAATATTATTGGGTCACTACCAGCCATAAAAGAAAATAGGAGTGGAATATTTCCTGAAATCGATTCCAGATAAGTTGCATTAAATGAAAAAGTTGAAACGAATAGTTTGAAAGTGCCTTGCTAGGAATGTACAAAATTAATGCAATTAAATGATATAATTAGATTAATTTTGTAATAACAAACTACCGTCGCCTTACCTTACCGGTGAAGGAAACACAAATCTTTTTTCCATGAAAAAATATATTTCGCTAATGACAATTTAAATTAATAGAGCAAAGTGAGCTAGAGTAATTATTTGCTTTATAATATGCATTTTTGCAAAGCGTTCGTATAACAACTTATTTACATTTCTTTCCAGACAGATGTGATACGGTCTGGTATCTTATTGTAATAGCTAATACAGTTGCCCGTGAATGATTTGGCTACTTTACACAATTTATATTTATTCTTATTTTTTATACGCCAAGCGAAACCAGTTTTTTTTAATTATGCACAAATTAGGTTAGCATTTTTATGTGACGCGTGTTGCCTCAGACAAACAAAGGAGCTGTAAATAAATAAATTATTCTCTGTATTTATCACAATTATGGTTAAAATTTTGTGTTATAAACATTTATGATAATAAATTAGTACTTTTACGATCATATTTTCGGGTAAATAAAGCTGACCGAAACATTTTAAAACAAGAAACCTTTTAATATTTTTCCACATATTCAATTGGGTAGGGTTACGAAACGTGAGCGAATGGATTAATGAATATATTTAATTATCTGATTGGATAATTTTGACTACCTTCAATTACGTATGTAAGGGCACCTTGGTAGCTTTATTTTAGGGTTTCGTACCATCAATGGGAACGCTACGTATTAATATCACTTTTATATTTGTCGGTAGATCATAAATATGTTTTGCTGAACTTTGACAAATTATTTGAAAAGATATTATCATACGATATTATAACATTATTTAAAACATCTTTAAATGCAAAAAATGTTTCGTAACTTCATATTTAAAAATATATCAAAAAAAATGGCTCGAAAATAGAGCATCAGATAATATAAGTAC
>DWKL01003684.1:0-11270 GCA_018249415.1 Phareas burnsi
GCCGCGGGCAGCGCACTCTTGTCATACGAATGGAGTGGGGCGCACGATGCGTGAAGAGCTTGGGGAGCATAAACAAATAGAACTATTTGCATGATTCTATTTTATTTTTAAGTAACTTTAGTAGCATGTCGGCATGCAATCGCTTGAGGCGAGGTTGTCGAAATGGCTATTGGCCTAAAACGCTAATAATAATCTTCATCATCGTCATCGGCCTATTACTGTCCCACTGTCTCAGAATGAGAAGTATTAGTTCATAGTCCACCACTGGGAAAGTGCATATTGGTAAACTTCACACACCTTACAGAACGTTACAGAGGGCTCTCAGCTGAACTCTCTTCGGTTTCCTCACGATGTTATCCTTCGCTATTAACATAATAATTGCTAATAATCATTCTGAAATAATTAGCCCAACTCGTTTATTTCTAGTAGTTACTTCAGCCGTTCCCTTGACAGTTTTACGTATATTTTTTATGTTAGCTGTGGCAAAATTTTCCGTGTTTCGACGCTATCGCCCTCGTACTCATTCCTGTCGCAGGGCTTGATTGCTCGAACTTCCGTATTATGTATGGTTTGTGAAACGTCGTAGTTGCTATAGTTATGTAAGCCTTTCTAACAGATGCATTGTTATTCTAATACAATTTTTTTTGACGATACTCTCTTTGTCTAACTTTTTACAAATGTTTATTTACTGTATGTTGAATTCCATTAAGGTTTTTTTTAACAAAATATTAGTCAACATTAAACGGGATATAGGCTGTGTATTCTGTCCTATTTGATACGTTGACTAGTTTTTGTATGTGGCATATTTTGCATATACATTTTTAATTTACATTTTAAGGTTAGGACCTTAAATTACTTCGAAATCGTTTGTCATCAACGTATATGACTGCCCTTGGATGGTATATAATTGCAACTGTAGATTTAAGTTAAGGTAGTTATATTCTAACTAAATAAGTTAGAGCAGTGATAGCCTAGTGGTTAAGATTCCGGCCTCACAAACTGAGTGGCCAGGGTTCAATCTCCGCAGGCAATTCTAATTTTTCGAAGTTATGTGAGTATTAGAAATTAATTATCATTTGCTGTAAACCTGAAGGAAAACATCGTGAGGAAACCTCTGAGAGTTCTTTGTAAAGTTCTCGGAGGTGTATGAAGTCAATCAATCCGCACTTGGCCAGCGTGGTGAATCTAACCCTTCTCATTTTGAGAGGAGACCTGTGCCCAGCAGTGGTACATTAATGGGTCGATGATGATGATATATTATACAAGTATTTCTTATAATATTAGTGTGATTAACATTGATAGCCTAGTGGTAAGATTCCGGCCTCTCATGCTAGGGGTCCAGGGTTCGAATCCCGAACGCACTTCTGATTTCTCGAAGTTATACGCGTATTAAAAAATAATTTTCTTTCAACTGTGTAGGAAAACATCGTAAAGGGAACCTATACGTCTGAGAGTTCTTTGTTAAGTTCTCGAAGGTGTGTGAAGTCTACTAACCCGCAGTTAGCCAGCGTATTGGATTACTGCCTAATCCTTCGTATTGTAAGAGGAGATCTGTGCCCAGCAGTGGAACAGTAATAGGCCAATGATGGTGATGATGTTATTGTAAAATTGTATAAATTACACACTTAGTAATATTAAAATTACGTTAAATTTTCGCCACGTGGCTCACGTAAGCGAAGTTAAGTTAACTCCTTTTCTTAATTCGATACGGAGTTACTGGTTTCTCAATGCCCTCGTACACTTCGAAATGAAATCATTAATTCGTTTTGCAATTCAAATTTTCTTTGAGAAGTTAGTTTGTTCATTAATTTAATTTAATTATCTTAGGAACTCGCCGCGTTCACGTTTTGTCTTGTGTATTAATGATAATTTGTCGAAATTCCGTTTTCGTGTTATCATTAATTAATTTACTATAACATTACACAGACGCTGACGTATCATAATAACTTTGTGGGCGCTTGTGTCGAATCCCCATGGGTGTCAGCGTACATATAATAATGGACATAATTTGTTTATATCGTTTGTATAATTCGTTCAGACTCGTTTAGAGTACTGGGTTGGATTTTGATTATGTTGTTATTGGTAATCATAAAAATGTTTGTTTCTTCCCAGATCTTATCCATCCAACGCTATGCCTCTTTAATCCATAACATGGTAAGCCATTCCATTATATTCCATTCAAATTATAAAGGGAAAAAACAGGTATGTGGAACTAAATAAAGTAGTGGTCGAAATTCGACTGTAATTTATTAAATAAATAAGGTTGAACGATAAGGAGGTTCTTTTGGTAAATAGCATCGTGACATTATGACACCAAATAAAAATACTTTTTTTTTATTTAGACGGACTTAACAAAATCGCCAACTCGAAACTCATTTAGGCAATTTGACATTTTAAAACTCTTTGGCGATAATCTCTACTCTGCGCGACTGTTTGACCAAATATTTGGTTATGTGATTGACGTCGACAGTTTGAAGGTAAACAATGAATTTAAAGTTTTTATTTACTTTAATTTAATGCATTTGTAACACATATTATATATAAATTATAGTTTTCTACACTCCTTCTCCATATAAACTTTAACTATGCCAAATCGCACAATCCACCGTACGCACAATGTGCTTAAAAGGGATACACAATTTTCTCTTCACGTATTAATAAATACTAATGTTCGCTCAGTTGTAGAAATTCGATCATAATCATTCTTGAACATTTGAGGAAAATATAAATGACTCCAAACATATTTGTATGTTCGAACATCTTATTTCTACTCTTATACATTTGTTTATTGTATATATGTGTGAGATACTACACTTATATGTACTTACAATATAAAACTTCAGCACTTTATTGTAAATAAATAAAAATAAGTTAAATAAAATAATATTAAATCACAATTTAAAACCCTGATTTAAATATATGAAACAAAATTTTAATTGCAATGAAAAGTCAAGCTTAAAATACTTAAAAGTACTTATTAATAATTATTATTACTTTTTCAGAAAACTACATTTTACAACATTTTATGTTGATAACACAAAAGCTCGTCAATAGCCACCGAACACAAAAAGTCGGCTGACAAACGGAGAAGAAAAACGTTCTGAACTGTTTTGCCTTTGCCTATTTATATATAAATATTTATAAGCTATAGATAAATCAATTTGGGTAACCGCTGCGGCACACGGGCCGTCAAATTTAACTGTTTCGCGTCTAGTCGCCCGTCGCCTGCGAGCCCTCGAGCCGTAACGGTCCGCACATCACCCGGCCGCATCGGTGCCGGTCGCCGCGCCCGTCGCGCCGGGTCGGTCGCCGCCCATCGCCGCGCCGTAACGGCACGCGACACCGCTGCCGGCCCGATGCGGCCGTTCGACGTTGACATCGTAAATAACCGGCATATACGATACAAAATTAGACGAACTGTTAGACCCTGTTATATGTAGGGTCCCGCTGAAATGTAGTTTATCAATCAATATGGGTAATTGTTTAAATTATTTGATGACCCGCGTGACACAGTGGTCTTACACGCAGAATGTCCCAGGTTCATTTCCCGGCCAGGCACACATTTAAATAATTAATTTCGATTTCTGTTTCGGATCTGGGTGTTTGTGGTTTCCTTTCTGGATGAGAAGGGTTAGGCCGTAGTCTACCACGATGGCCAAATGCAGATTGGTAGACTTCATACACCTTCGAGAGCTTCACAAAGAACTTCCGGCTTCCTCACGGTGTTTTATTTCACCGTTAAAGCAAGTACTAAGCAATTTTTAATACGCATACAACTTCGAAAAACCAGGGGCTCGTGCGTTCGAACCCTGGATTCCCAGCGTGAAAGACCAAAAGCGTAAACACTATGCTATCACTGCTTAACATATTGTTTATGAATAATTAGGAAGTTATCTTGATTTCTAACCATAATATATCACCAATGACAGACCAACGGACACATGTAACCTTGGTAAGGGTTATATTTTTCTCATATGCGGAACCCTGAAACGTCACAATGAATCCTCACACGAATCAGCTTATCTATAGTGTAGGATTATGTTTGTAAACGAAGCAAAACAAACGCCAAAGAAGTTAATGTATTTGTCTCTACGTTTGTAATCGTAAAATATCGTTTATTACGTGTCGAAACCCAACCCATAGACATTGCAGATAGTATCCATCGTAGATAGCATATTGTATGGTTGGTGTTCGGTTATTTTATTGTCGCGATTACGTATCGCAAGTTAGTGGATAGAATTAATAGCGTCTATCTGATGTTAGTTTAACCGTAGAAAACAGTTTGTATTGAAATTTTGATATTAGTTAGCATTCAAAGGTAATAAACATTTTTGATGTCCGACTCCGGAAGAGCCACTGCTATGAATATTTCTACCTTATAATAGCAGTGTTAGACGCTGTGTATTCTGGATAAAAAATGATGATAAATTTCTAATGCGCACATAACTTCGAAATATCAGAGGTGCGCGCAGGATTCGAACCCTGGACATCAAGCTTCAGAGGCCGTAATCTTAGCCACTAGATTATAATTGCAAAGTAGGTAGAAAGGTAGGTGGGTTATTTAAAAGGTGCTTTATGTGAAAACAGTGACAAATGTTCGTACAACCCAGGTTGCTTGTGCGAGCGTTTGTGATGTTAAGTGGTCACTGAAACTCATGGACACCCACATCTGACCTCAAACAGGACTGAAATCCTGTGAGAAGTCGTACGTAGATACATCACTATTCCTGAAGACTAAGATAGCCGATTCACTGCAATTATACCAAGAAATGCTTCACGGCGGGCAGTAATGGGTAACCTTGACGACATATTCTACCACCTATTAAACCGTACAAAATATATTGTATATATACCGGCATATGAACCGACACAATACACAAACTAAGACTCAAATGTGGTCACACGACGCCGGCACGCGCCTGTCACGCTCATCACAATCAACTTGATAATGTTAATGTGGATTCGTCCTTAGTTCCTCGTATTGACAAAACAACAGTGATACAGTCAACAAAGTGACAAAGGCAAAGACACGTTGCAAACACGAACGCGCGTGTTTACGGTGTCACTGTATGTAGGTTGACGGCCTGTCCTATCGCGATGAAGTTAAATAAGATACGTAGAAACAACAGTTCATCATCATCAACCCAATACTGTCCCGCTGTTGAGCACGGGTCTCTTCTCGGAATGAGAAGACTTACCATAGTCTACCACGCTGGCCAATCGCGGAATGGTAGACTTCACACACCTTTGAGAATTGGAAAGAACTCGCAAGCGTGAAGGTGTCCTCATGACATGATGGTGCCTGAGGTTCAAATGCGCGTTTTTTTACATGTTTTAAGAGTAGCAAACGAGCGTGGAAGCTACCTGATGTTAAGCGGTCACTGCAGTCCGTGGACACCCATACACACCACACCACACCTCAAATGATTGAATGAGTGCTTTGTAATAGTTGTTTAATAATTTCTCATTTACTTAAATTTATTTTAAACAAAATGATTTTTGTGTAATTATTTGTGTTTTTACTAGACGTCACTTCCGATTCATAAAAATATTGTTATTTAATCGAACAGCCAGTATCGCTAGTGTGTGTGTGCCTTAAGTTGTATATTTACACTCTAACGTGACATTGCTCACTAACAATTTTCCTAGAAATGTGCGCTACGTAGTAATACTGGCACACTGCATTACGCGATAATGAAAGTGATGTAATCATTAAAAAAAATCTTTTATCAATGTTTCAGGGGCTTTTACAATTACAAATACACCGACGATATCGAATGACGTTAGAATGATCTACGGAAAAACAATATTCTTTTAAATTAATATATTTACTTGTCATTAATAATGTTTTATGTAATAGTTTTAAAAATTATATTTTTTTTTCACAATCTTCGTCAATTCGTTGTAAAATGTTAACTTATTAACCTAACTTATCCAGACTGGTTTTGATTAATTACTTTAAAATAATATGTTGTAGGATATTTTATTTTTTGATACTATCTATTTAACTGTTGAAATCGGTAATTTAAGAATAGCATTGGTCGTAAGATATATTATTTTATTTCTTAAATTTCATCATCGTCGTCAGTCTACTTAGAAGTTAAATTCGTGTGGATTTAAAAAGAAAGATAAAGAATGTCTCTTTCCATATTATGTGTCTAAATAGTTTTGAGCAAAGATTGCCCATTCACTAAGACAAACTTAATTGTAACTCCATAAACTAATATAATAATTTACCAAGCAATTTTCAAGATTCACTTTAGATACGGCTTAACGTGTATTATTTTAAAAGATTAGGACGAAATATATTTGTAAAATTAAAATGCCGTATCATATACACGCTTCCCTGAAAGTCTAAGTCACCGTAATAATCAAACATGTCATTCAAAATGAGTTTTAAGTACAACCCACATAATGATAAGCATTACAATAGGCAGTAGTGGGTGACAATAGAAATACTTAAATCGAATTACGATTTCATAACAATTGAGACAAATGAAATAATTGTAAAATATTGATTTTATTGAGGAATTGAAAATTCTTAAAAAATTGGAAAACGGTTTATTTAACTATTGTATGCGCAGTAAAAATAGCTTCATAAATCACAAAGCCAAACAGACATCTTGTTTGTCAAAGCTGATGTAAAAATATGATAAGATAATGTTCAACTTGCACTCAGTCGTTCTCCGGCCATGGACAACTTTGGATACCGCGAGATGGGGTGGCCGTCTCCTCTTTCAACGCCGTCGCATACGCCCACACGTTCCCGTTTCACCAGCAGCTTCAGCTCCAGGACAAGGGACCCAGAAGATTTTCCTTTAAGAAATAGTTTCAAACATGTACGCAACATCGACTTACTGGAATCTACTCAAGACCCGAGTAAAACCAAGGAGTATTTATTTGTTGGTCCTTCGCCGCCAGCAGACGATGCTCCGAACATGTATCACAGCTTCGACATCCTCGCCCCAGACCCAGAGGCGCGACTCACTGAAGATATGGTCAGAAGAGCGCTGTGTGAAAGGGCAGTTACCTTGGGTGCAGGGAGATTTTTTGACGACCTAGAGTGTGGCTTGATTACCGCAGACAACATCGAGGAACACATCTGCTCTGCACCAGTCGTGGTCGTGAATCTCACGTTATTGTGGGCTGCATTCTTAACCCGTGACGAGCTGTTGCCGCCGATCTTAGAATCCGGTGCCGATATACATAATTCGGAACCCATTGGGTTGACGGCTCTACACATAGCTGCCTTCAGTGGTGCAAGCAGATCAGTAAGCTACTTGCTCTCCATGGGCGCTGATGTGGATTTTATTCCCAAATACTTCAGTCCTCTCCATTGCGCGGCATTTGGAAATTCACTCGAATGTGCTGAAATATTAATTGCTAGCGGATCTTCGTTGCACGCAGTGGTTCAGAGGGCTGGTTGCGAAGACAACCTTGTTCATTGTTCTGTGAGAAATGACGCTTTAGAATGTATGGAACTGTTTATAAACAAGGGCGTGGATCCCGCTTATATAACCTCAGGTGGATTTAACGCATTACATTTAGCAGCAGAACTAGGCGCCCTGCGTTGTCTAGGTTTTCTTTTGAAAGAAACTAAAATAAGTGTGAACGGTGGTACTAAACAGAGGGATAAAGAATGCACTGCGTTGCATTTAGCCGCAACCAGAGGATATGCGGAGTGCGTAGAACTGTTGTTAGCCGAAGGCGCAAAAGTTAATACGAAAAATTATAGAGGATTTACAGCTCTTCACCTTGCGGCGAGATGCTCGAGTATAGAAACGGTTGAGGTATTATTAAGAGATGGAAATGCAGACCCGAACGCTGAAGATTCTGATAAGAGAACGCCGCTACATGCAGCTGTGTGTCGCTCGGAACGTTCTGGCGATATTATAGACATGATGGTGAGCTGGGGAGCGCATGTAAACAAAAAAGACGAATATGGATATTCCCCCTTGCATCTCGCGGCCATGGATGGACTAACACAATGCGTCGAAACACTGATATTTTTAGGAGCAGATGTTACATCTAGATCAAAAAAAGGTCACACAGCATTGAGTGTGATTGTGAGAAAGACACCAAAGTCACTATCGATACTCAAACACAATTTGGATAGTGGAATATCCATTAGTTCTGCAGAAGGGAACGAAGAAGTACAAATTGAGTTTAATTTTGGAAAAATTCTGAAGTATTCCTATCCACGCGAGATCACGTATTTAAATAGCTTGATTGATGAAGGTCAGAAAGATATTTTGCAGCATCCATTGTGTTTAGCGTTTTTATTCATGAAGTGGAAAAAAATAAGGAAGTTTTACCTAGCGAGACTCATCTTTTGTTTTCTATTTGTGATTTTCTTGTCAATATACGTACTGACAGCAGTTGTGAAAACATGCGAAGGTAAATATTCCAAAAAGTACGGCGTCCCAAATGAGTTATGTCAAAGACAATCGTTACTAGGTGACATTTTGGAGGACAACCCCATTGAATTTGAAAGGTGGGTCTTAATAGCCATTACGGCTTTCGAGATTGTGCGAAAATTAACTGGCATTACAGGATATTCAAGCATATACCAATACTTTACCACTTTTGAAAACCTGATGGAATGGTTTGTTTTGCTTTCAGTTTTTTCACTTTACAATATACAACCTGATTACGGTTGGCAGAATCACGTTGGGGGATATGCTGTAGTAGGAGCTTGGACGAATTTGATGTTGATGATGGGCCAGCTTCCAATGTTCGGTGACTATGTGGCCATGTATCAAAAGGTGCTGAAAGAATTTATGAAGCTTTTGCTGGCATACATTTGTCTCCTGCTTGGATTCGCCATATGTTTCTGTGTAGTTTTTCCTAACGAGGAAATGTTTTCAAATCCGCTAATGGGCTTCATAAGTATACTATCAATGATGGTTGGAGAGCTCAATTTGAACATTCTGATAAACGACCCGATGCTGGATGATCCACCTTTAATATTCGAATTGTCATCGCAGATAATATTCATATTATTCTTAATGTTTGTAACTATTATATTGATGAATCTACTTGTTGGTATTGCGGTACACGATATTCAGGGTCTACGGAAAACTGCTGGCTTGTCCAAGCTTGTGCGTCAAACGAAACTGATTTTGTTCGTTGAAATGGGGATGTTTAGTGCATGGTTACCGAATTGTCTTCACAAATATGTTTATAGAACTGCGCTGGTGTCTCCAGAGGCTGGCAAAGTAATATTAAGTGTTAAACCATTAAATCCACACGAAAAAAGATTACCAACTGACATAATGATGGCAGCATATGAATTAGCGCAACTGAATAAGTTAAAATCAGGACGTTCGGTGAAGGAGATGTTGCATAAGAACAGTTATTTATCCAAATTTAAGAACGAAGGGCAATCGAATGACCAGAGTTTTAACATTGAAATTCGAGGAATGCAGGAGAAAATAGATCAAACAACATTCAGCTTAAAGAAGATAGACCAGGAGATGAGGCATTTGAAAACATTGTTGACGGAACAGCATAATTTGATGCAAAGTTTATTTAAATCAAACGACAGAGCATATTTACATTCAAATTCATATTATCCAGAATCGCCAGTTTTTTTCCAGAGTAACACCTCGGATATAACATCTGTTACGAAAATTTCAGAATTTAAAGGAAATTGAAGGGAACATTTAAGTAGTTATTAAAGGATTTGTTGATTTGTGGCTTATTTACAAGTATTAGGATCTATGACATATTGTTAAGATATACATTGTGATAATGTATTAAAAAGCTTTTTTCTGATAAGCTCAACAAAAATATTTTAATATTTACGTCAGTGTTCAAGTCAATCTTTCCAGTTTATTATCTCATTACAAATATTTTGTTTGGAATAAAAATCTTCATAAAATATTATCTCAGTGCTCAGTTTTACATGCTCTGTCGTTGACTTGTATGTTTGTTTTTCTGTTTGATGCAGGGTATTTTATTGTGGGGAGATTAGTTGTAATCATAAGAGACATGTCTATTCTTAATAAAATTTAATAAAATGTTAATATGTGTAGTTTATTTTGACGTTAAATCTTTCCACTACAGATTTTTTTTAACGTTTGCATAAAAAAAAAATTATGTTTGTAAAGTAGCAAACGAGCATGCAGGCCACCTGATATTGAGTGGTCACCGCAGCCCATGGACACCCACAGCCGACCTCAAACAAAATGCGTCACTACTCCTGAGGATTATGATGGTCGCCTCGCTATATGTATCCCATGCAACCGCACCTCTCCAACCGAAACACAACTGTTTTACGGCGAATTATGAGGTCGGCGGTTATACTTCCCCAGATGAACGCTTGTTCTACTACCTATTAAACAATCTTGTTTTTAGAACATAATACATTATATTACAGATTATATTATATACTTAACAAAAAATTCGACAGTCTAACAATAACCTATACATCTGTATTATAGGTGTCATGGACACACACACACAAGTATGTCAAAACTAGACTCAACAACGCTGGTTCGATCCTCGGATTGACTGTTATCTTGTTGGTTGTTCAAGGGTTGAAATATCAACAAAAAATCTTACAAATTTCGCCTCAACCCAACTCTACGATAGTATTATTAGATCTATTACATAATATCAACACATAAATTGAGGTAGTGTCTTGAAATGCTTTTTTCTGATATGCTCAACTAAAATGAAATATTTTTTCATAATAATTATTTAAAAGAAATGTATCAAATTTATTTTATTTATAAATATGCAAAGATTATCAAGGAGCTAAGCCACTAAACAGTAATAAATTACGAAAAATGCTGAAACAAATTGTGACCTTAATCAAGAAACGTATCTTATTTCATTTAAATCGTTTATCGAAGATTACCCGAAGATCCTCTTAACCTGTGTATGTTTGTGGCCTCCTCCAAGTTAATAGAGAAAGAAAAATGCCCACTGATAGATACGCAATGTAGATACGTGAGGTGGCGCCATCTTCCATATTTACGCAACAGATCGTAAGTCCGCAAGATAAGGCGCTGATTGCATTAGATTTTTGTGGGCAAAATAATTTGTTTGCGTAAACTGACGCAGTTTCACGACCAAGGCAAATGTTGTAACTGTGATAATAGAGTCGAGTAATGCCTACTGTTTTAGTGTTTTGTAGACATTTGGCACATTATTCAGGTCGTAGAACCCAGTGAATCTTTGACTATGAACATGTGAATAGGGTTGCACAAATTTTGGAATCACAATTGAGACGAAATTTTAAATCAATTACAAACTAACAATAC
>DWKL01003685.1:0-11269 GCA_018249415.1 Phareas burnsi
ATAGCGAGGCGACCATCATAATCCTCAGGAGTAGTGACGCATCCATATACAACCACAAACGGAACTTCGGTTTTGTTGAAGGTTGGATGTGTGTGTCCACGGGCTGCGGTGACCACTTAACACCAGGTGGCCTGCATGCTCGTTTGCTACTTTACAACCATAAAAAAAAACATTGAAATGTGTTTATAATAACGGCAAATGAAATCGCGTGAGAACTTATGCATCTGAATTCTTCATAATGTTTTCAAACGTAGCACTTATCAGCTTAAATGCATGACCAACGCATTCTTGCATGTATTCAGATTACTGTAATACGTATTAATGTTTCAACAGGCAAAAGTGCACACGAATATTAGAGATAATAATATCAGACCTGGCGCATCATCATAATCAATCTATTTCTACGACTACCTATTACTTCCTTCTGGAGAGTGGTCTCCTCTTAGAGTGAGAAAGGTGAGGCTATGGCTTACTATTCACTATACTGATCAAGTACGTATTGGTAGAGTGCACATACTTTTGAAATATGGATCATAAGAACTCTCAGACTTGTAGGATTCTAAAGTTTTTTTTCACTGTTAAAGAAAGTAATCATTAATTTCTTATATCAGGACTTAACGTCTAATATAAGGACTGCCTGTCTAGAATCTGATCCCCGAAACCGTCATTGTAGAGGTCGATATTAATACCACTATGTGCAGCGTGTCTAATCGAATCAGTGTTCCTTCTTTTCTTCTACTCCTTCGCCATATTTAGTAGGGGCATAAGTCTCTATGAAAATATTATTTCCAATTAAGAGTCCACCATATTTCTTTCATCTACGTCCTGGCACACACACGGTGTACAGGCAATGAGTAATTTGGATTAAACATTAAAAATAAAAATTGGATTTTTAACACGTATTTTACGATGTTAGTACTTTGAAATTATTGTAGCCATCTTTGAATTCTCGATCAAAACCATTTTGTAAATGTTAAATTTTCAATAAAATTTGGACATTGTATATATGCTGGAAATCAATCTTAATCAGACCAAATTTTTACTAGACCTAACTTAATTTTACGTATGTGAGTAATGATAAACCTCAGAGACAGATAAGATTCAAATTTTGTAAACATCGAAACATAAGTACCGTTTATTTAATGCGAATAAATGAATTGAAATTTGAAATCCATCGAAACGGGCTCTTCAAAATTAATGTACCTACGTAGTATGTAACGGACACTTGATGTGGCAAGCTTTACCTTGAAAAGATTATTACTATTGACATTCCGCGATTTGTACTATCTTAGCATTGAAAAGATAATTTAGTTGTTATTTCCTGCTACACTTTCCTTTCAAGACTCGGATAACAGAAACGTATAGTATATACATGTATAGTAATATATCCCTTGCTTTAGCGGTAAAGGAACGTATCGTGAAGAAACCTACATGCCTGAGAGTTCTTTGTAAATTTCTGGAATTAATGAAATTTAGCATTCATGACATGAAATTTACCATTCATGACATTAAATTTAGCCACTAGCGGCCACACATCTAACTTCCAACCGCGTCCGACGTTGCTTGATTTTGCAGATCGGTTTCTAGGTAACACTAGTATACATAATTTCACAGACTACAATTTTGGAGGATTTTGGTCCCAATGCTGGGCATGGGTCTCCTCTCAAAATGAGAAGGACTAGGTCATATTCCACGATGCTGGCCAATTGCTAGACTTCACACGCCTTTACAAAGGACTTTCAGATGTGTAGCTCTCCTCGCAATGTTTTTCTTAACCGGTAAAGCAAGTATTAATCAATTTCTAATACGCACATAAGTTGGAAAAGTCATAGGTGCATACGGGATTCGTATTTCGGACACTCAGCGTGAGAGGCAGGAAACTTAACCACTAGGCTATAACTGCTTTTTATATGTCTAAAATAATATTATATAATTATGAAGAAATAATAATCCGGTGGCATTTACTTCTTTAAGAATGAATTCGGGCAACTGGTGTTTTCAGTCAGTGTTTAAAAACTAAATTCATTATTTAAAATATTAAATTCATCATTATTAATATTTCTCGGATTATTATTTCCTCATAGTTATATAATATTATTTTAATATTTTGTTTGGATATGCAATGTTAAAGTATTAAATTCAGTTCGATAGTTCACAGTCCCATAGTAATAATATTTTATATTTAATATGCGTATTACATGAACCAATGATGTAATATTTCTCGTCTAGACATTCGCTAGATTATCACAGACTTCCGGGCTATTTGCGTTTGACATACAGGTACCGGTGTCGTACCCATTACTACAGATTAATTCATCGTTATGTAAAAGATGATTAACATACTTTTAACTTTGTCTTTTGGACTAGTCAATTTAATATAAGGATTACTTTCAGTACTATAACTTGCAGTACTATTACAGTACTTACAGTATGACATCCTTTGAGTCCCGCGTGGTACGGCGGTTAACATGCCGGTCTGGCACTCAGAGTCACGACCCGGCAGACATATAAATGATGAATTTAAATGCATAAGTTTTTTTATATAAGGATAGTAGCATACGAGCGTGCAAGCCTTCTGATGTTGAGTGGTCACAGCAGCCCATGGACACCTACGTTTAACCGCAAACAGGACTGATGTCCTAACTGAGGTCGTATGTAGATGCATTACTACTCTTGAGGAATAAGTGGGTCGCATGTATGTGTCCATGGCACTCAGGACACACAATCTTGGTGTGAGGTTATGAACGTAGGAAACGTTTCAGTGTATTTTTATTGATTAATTACATTTTATTGATAAAATATTTAGAAAATCCCGCGACGCGTGACTGATCTACAAAGTACCTATATACAGGCGCTGTTGGGCGTTGTATGAGTGGCCGCTAGTGGCTAAATTCATACGAGTCAGATCGGAAGCACATGAATACACCGCAACCACCCACTAAATAGTGGGGTTGGTACGACCGTATAATTGCACATTATACTGTAATATTTTCATTAATATTATGATATAACGTTTAATTATAATAAGTCACCAGGAGAATTTCATCTCAGGGCACCGGGGCACCGGACAAAGAGGGAACCCTAGAGATCTGAATACATAACCGCCCAGCCCCCGCTCTCTCTCGTGATGCAGTAGTATGAGAGGCCTGGCAGAGCAGGACGTTCCGCATTCGATTCGATTCATACGAGCTTCCGTGATTTTTGTGCTTTTACATGATAAGCGAATATAATTCCTGCCTGCTTAATATGTTAATACGCTTAATTTGTATTTAGTTCTATATCATAATTAATTCCAGTTTCGAACTAAATTACCTTTATATTTCGAACTGTGAATTATATTAGAACATCGTAATACAAGAGGTCAATTGAAGCTCAAACCAGACTTCGTCAGCGTCGTCTTGTCCCTAGACATTCTATATTCAAATGCTAAAATGTAAAATCAAATTTATTTCAACACGGTGACATCACGCTCTTTCTACATCCTGCTAATCTTGTGGATCTTCAATTTAGCACTTATTAAACTTTTGTGTATACATAATATTCTCAAAATTCCGTGCCAACATAACGCGCCGTATATTGCCAACACCAGGTATTGACACAGTTTGTTTATATAACAATGTATTGCGTACCGGCGGTCGCGGATAATGTCCTTCAATGAGGTTAATGTAAGCGTCTGCGGTGTAGACAAAGTCGGTATATTAAATTTGATGCTCGCTTTATTTGTAGTTATTGCAACATGGCACACATATGCTCCTATAAGTCCTCTGCTGGACATAGGCCTTCTAGAACGAAGAGCTTATGTCCTAAACATCGCGCTTGGCTTTGCTTGTTGGTCTCAGCATATGAAAAACTTCGCGTGAAGACTCTGTCGCCAATTTCCTACATTTAATTTCGTAGACGTCTCCTGAGCCATTCATGAAAATCGAGGTAATATTTATGTTCTGCTTTAGATTGATACAGAGAGTAATGGAACAGTAGTCGATTCTAAATTTGTGGATGGTTTCGCATGATGTGCCCGTTGTAAATTGTATCTTAATTACATAGTTACAAAGGCAATTATGCAATGTTCGTGATGTGAAGTAATACTTCGTGTACACGCAAGCGAGGGGTGCCATTATAAATACATCATTATGTACTAAGATATAGGAATGATTTTGAATCGTGAAACAAGCCACACGTCGATGACATAATGTTTATACCAAATAGAACCAAATAGTAATTTAATTAAACAACACATTACCAACGACTCGAGAACAAACGTCGGCCAAAGTAGTTCAAATATTTGATATTTCGGTACCCTTAAAGCGTCAGTCAGTAACATTAAGTACCTGTCAAACAATGTTGACCTTATGATCGGAGAACTAAGGTTGAATCTTGGTAATGTTATGCGCATTGGAACAATTCGCGGAAAAAGGAAGTTTGTACACATATTAATTGAAGTTATACTTAATTAACCGACAAATGTGTGAGTGAAATTGTGGACTGGAAATTCGGGTTAGTGACTGAGCCGTGCAGGATGATTTCAAACGGTCTACACAATCTTGGATCTGGTTGAACGACTGCTATCCAACGGTGACAACGATGACAAGTGGGGTTGACAGCTTCATATGCCCTTCGAAGCACAGAAGAACGCATGAAAGCACACTAGCCACTATTTAGACACTAGCGGTGACCCATTCAACTACGGACTTTGTAAATCGGTTACGACTTACGCGGGTCTATACGCGCTTGATTTGAGGTTATTTATATGTAAATAAGCAGGGATACCCTGGTGGTTAGGATTCCATCTCACACTGGGGGTCTGGGGTTCGAGACACCACTGATTTTTCGGTGTTATGTGCGTATTAATTTTATTTAAGCTTTAACGGTGAATGAAAACATCATGTGGAAACCTGTATACCTATGAATTCTCTATAAAGTTCTTGAAGGAGTGTGAAGTATACCAATCCGTACTTGGTCAGTGTGGTGGACTATGGCCTAACCCTTCTCATTCTGAGAGGAGACTCGTGCCTAGTAGTGGGATTAATGTCCCACTACTGGGCATGAGTAGTGTGGGTTGACGATGACATGTAAATTATGATTTTGTTAGTCGTTACCATAGAGCACGAAATTGTAGGTATTTTATATCTTATGGTCTATGATTGTGATTAACAAAAAATTACTCAGTTATATTATTTCATATTCATGATTATAATAACAATTATTCATTATATTATGTTTTCTATTTAAATATGTCAATGCATATGCACGTGAACCCACTTTTTTTAACAATGTTATTAAATAAACATTCAATTTCTTAACCTAATTTTTGAAAATACGATTGCACCTAATTCTGTAAATTATTTTCCGCGGTAGTAAGCTAGCCTTACTTTCATTTTAAAATGTCTAGTTCCAAGTAAGTTTGACACAATGAATTCCTAACTGTGCGTCGGACATGCTAAGGTTATTAAGTATGTCATTTCTTTCAAACGATATTGACAATACAATTGGAATGTCGTTCTCGTTTCTGGTTCACAGTATTGTTCTAGAAAACCTAAATAACTTATTTCATATCTGCACCACAGTTACAAGAACACGTAAATGTTTCGTAAATTGAAACATACGTACTTAGATTTTTTTTATTTAAACTGAAATTAAATCTACCTATTTAAAAAATGGAGCAGCCATAACTGTTAAATAATGCTTAAATTTACTCTATATAAAAAGAAATTAAATGGATCTGTTTAGTTTAAGAAAATAAGCGGCGATAAGTTAATTGTGAGATTCCGGAATCGCATGCTGGGTGTCCGGAATTTGAATATCGCACGCAGCTCTGATTTTTCAAAGTTATGTGCGTATTAGAAATTTATTATCCCTTACTTGAACGGTGAACATCGTAAAGATACTACACATCTGAGAGCTCTCTGTAAAATTCTCGTAGGTGAGTGAAGTTTACCAATCCGCATTCGGTCAGCATGATCTACCATACGGACCTTACCCTACGGCCTTACCCTTCTCGTCCTGGGAAGAGAGTCGTGCTCAATAGCGGGACAGTAATGTGTCGATGATGATTTAAGAAGATAAACATCCCTACATGTAGTAAATGTGGACAGATACATTATTAATTGTAATAACTATGGAATCGTAAACTTTTTCCTCCGCAACAATGGAACAATGAACTGAGTAGAGCATAATATAAATCGACGTAATACAATAAACTCATCTACTACATCATAATACAATTTCACTCGAAGACGCTCTGTCCTTAGTCGCGTGACTCGTGATGTCACTGAAGAACGTGACATTAGTTGATCTTGTATAGAACTATTTACTTCTCAAACTTTGTCTCTCTCTGTCTCAGACATTTTGTATATATGTGTATTTCGTATTCTCACTTTAAATATTTGAAAACATTTTGATCTATCTATTGCAATGGCTGGTATTTTATGTGTTTTAATAAACACGTGAAACGCGCGGCGCCCCGCGACTTGCGTAGATCGTCACCGATCAACGAAGTCGGAAGTACGACGGGTGACCGTTAGTGGCTAAATTTCATGCGCGCTTCCGTGCTTCGGCAGGCACGTAAAGTTGTCGGTCCCCGTTGCTATCATTGGATAGCAGTCGTTTAACCTTGGCGGAGGCTTTCTGGGCGATTTGTAAACATTCGACACGAGTTAGCCACTAACCCGTGTCTCCACCAATCCGTATTGAGGCAGCGTGTTGGAGTATGATCTAGGCGTTCTTTAATTGTGGGGAGAGAAACATGCCCAGCAATGGAACATAAAAAGGGATGGAGCCAGTAAACATATAACATGTTACCGTCTAATCTGACCGACACGTTACAAGTGTGATATTCAGCTGTTGACTGTATTCCCGTGTTTGGTCGTCGTGTTGATTTGTATTCCCGTGTTTGTCCGTCGTCTCATTATCATGACGTGCCTCAACGTTGATCGAAAGTGCTGAACGGCCAGTAACTTATCGCAAAACATTTTCACTCATATAGACGTCGATGATGTCGCACGCTATGTCCATATTTTATGCATGCGATATCAATATATTGTTCCCGCTCAAGCGATCGATAAATAATATGGCGTTATTATTTAACTTTCGTGCGTTTTTGTTCTGATTGGGTGGATCAGAAAAAGTATGACACGTTGTCTGACTTTTCGTTCGTCAATTCGTCGCTTATATATTAATATTGCATTGATATTGGTTTTCTTTTGATAAATAGACTGAAAAGTATATCAGTTAAAAATGTAGATTTTAAGTAGAAACTGATGAAATCTTTTTAAGTTTTTTATCCAATAAGTAATTGTTTTTCATTTTGTATCTCTTGCTAACTCTTGCTAAATATAATGACAGATTGCCGTAGACATAGAGACACTTTAGTTGATGTCCCTATGTTTATAGTGCTTATATTTTTAGGGCAAGTTGTAATAATTACTAGTCAGGGCGTTTCTTTTATCGCACTCCTGTAATGTGTTATGAAAGTTACATTTAAATCCGTGATTGTACCGCATT
Organism: Phareas burnsi; assembly: GCA_018249415.1. Classification (NCBI taxonomy): domain Eukaryota; kingdom Metazoa; phylum Arthropoda; class Insecta; order Lepidoptera; family Hesperiidae; genus Phareas; species Phareas burnsi. The sequence continues at coordinate 7,501 of DWKL01003685.1, forward strand.
GTAAATTACATGCTTTCTGATGTCTGACGTGGATAAGCTGGGAAAACTTACAAGTTAATGCGGTGATAGGCTTAAATAAGAAATTGCTTGATACTCCTATAGCGGCTAATTGCAAATCAGCTTTTCTTGGGTATGAAATCCGTTCGAAAGTTGTTCAAGTTATAAAATGTGCCATTACTATCGTCAGATACATGAATGGAAAATTACATGCTCTGTAATTGTTGAATGTTAAAACGGTAACATCGGGAAATTATTGCAATTGGTTGTACCCTAATGATCAAAATGGTTTATTACTCATGTTTCTATAAAGGAAAATCCTGGTATTGCGGTTTTAGCGGTATAACATTATAGGGAATGGAAACTATAGCGCTATTCGCCTTTGTTACGAGGAAATAAGATTAAAGATATATTAGTTTATATATGGCAACAGAAGCACAGTTCGCTTGTCAGATTGAATTGTATTGTTAATTGTAAAACACTTTGGAGAAGATTTACAGAACTCAGATTGGGTGTCGGAGTGGCATTACGTACAAAAATTATAAGCAGAAAACATCAAAGATGAATGGATGAATATATGGGGTTCAATAGTAAAATGTCAGATTCTCGAAATTGTGAAAGACGTATGAATGCGGAGTATGTGGTGGAATATACGGTGTCATGAATCAAAGGTCAATGGGATGCACATAACAAAGTTAATAAAATACACGCGGGACCCGTGTCAACTTAGTTATTATTATCTAAGTAATCGTTGTCAATTTAGAATCGCGCACAATTTCTAAGAGCGACGTAAATATTCGGACGGTTCGAGAAATACGGAGAGCGATCAGTTGATATTCCATAAGTGTCAAGTTCGTTTGTGATTTAAAAATCGGTGATGTGGTGATACACTATGTCAGTGGCCATGTGGGATTTGGTGCCAGTGAGATGCCGGTGGATCGAGAGGCTGCGGCACTGCGGGAAGACACTGTTGCGTCGCCAACGACGATTGCTCAGGCGGATTAAGAAGGTAATTTAGATACAGATATCCAAGTACAAGTGTAGCAGTTAAGTTTTGAATTTAAATTGAATTTTATTCAATGGCTATATTTAAATCAGTAAAGCACTCGTCAATGTTTATATAAGTATTGCCTAAAATTAAATTTTTAAATGATATAATTCTGGTAAGAGCAGTGATAGCCTAGTGGTTAAGATTCCGGCCTTTCAAGCTGAGTGGCCGAGGTTCGAATCCCGCACTCACCTCTAAGTTTTCGAAATTATGTGCGTATTAGAAATTAATTATCCCTTGCTTTGACGGTGAAGGAAAACATCGTGAGGAAAACTACACATCTGAGAGTTCTTTGCAAAGTCTACCAATCCGCACTTGGCTAGCGTGGTGGACTATGGCCTAACCCTTCTCATTCTTAGAGGAGACCTTTGCTCAGCAGTGGGACATTAATGGGTCGATGATAATTCTGATAAAATCATTAATCTGTGTAGCTTCTTTATCTGGAAATGATCGTATTACAATACAGTTATGAACGATTATGAACGCATAATACTGCCTATTATTTAATACTGTATAAAATTATCAACCTTTTCTTTTATTTGTATGTCTACGTTTCTCTTATTATACAATAAGGTGTCTTTTTCTTTCAATTTTTTTATGTTTGCGTGTTGGGTATTGTTGAGGACGAAAAGATTTAAGCCTAGTCTACGAAGCGGAAATATATTGCGGAAAGATAGATTGACAGCTGATGATAATGGTTATATAAAGATATTTTTAGATATCTACACAAGTATTTTGTTTACGTATGTATTATTAATATTTCATTATAGTTCTTTTATATACGAAAGCCAACCGATTGTAAGGAATAGAACTACGTTACAACTATCCAGTAAAAAGTGTAATAAATTTAAAAAAATATATAATATTTTGTATAGTAAACTAACAGACCCGGCCACGCGTTGTTGTGGCTCTCTTGTATTTCATTCAATTATTAGAATTTATAATTGGTATTGGTGTTACGAAATTATTACATTTTTATGGGTATTGTACCTTTCATAGATAGGTAAAATTTACGTCACACAATACGTTGCAGTACTCGAAATTGGGAACTTTTGTTCCGCGATCTTGCTGCACTGCTCCAAATATGAAAATCGTCGATTTTGCATTTTATTAAAAAAAAAACTGAATATAAACTATCCTCTCTCAAGTTGGAACAAAGCACACATTTAAAAAAACGTTAAAATCGGATAGTTAATTTCGGAGTTTATCGCGGACAAACGTGATACGTGAATTATATATTTAGATTACTAATATTTAAAAAAAATTTCACATATAATATTTACATACATTACTTTTAAAGTTTTTAACATGGATTCCCACAAAGTAACGCCTGATATGATTAATTATATATCAGTTCCCCTATCAAGCATTAAGTGTAAGTGTAGTAAGTATTTTATTTGTTTGTGGTTTCTTGTATACATGAAAATAATTAAGCAAAATTATATTATTTTTCACGAAATAATGAACCTGTTTGTATGATTTTAAAAGCTTGGTTGCATAACAGAGTAAGTTGCGATTTTTCTAATATTTCAAAATGCATTTAGTTCACAATTCGAACAAAAAATTTCAATGCTTGCACTTCACCTATTGCCACCTTTTGTCGTCGTAAAAATGTGAATGGAAATAAGGTGACAATGAAATTGTACATTTTAGGGTTCCGTAGCCTACGAGCAAAAACGAAATACTTATAATTTTATAACGTCGGTCTGTTCGTCTCTGGTCTATTCACGGGCATTTTGCACTGCGATTACTATTGTCCATACATACATGTAACTGAAAGATCAAAAAAGTTTGTGTATAAAACCGTATTGAGTATTCGACGGGCCTTCAAAGTTTGATGTATATGTATATATACTTGTATTAGTAAAAATAGTCTTCCTCCCCCCCTCCCTCCTTATTCTAACATTAGAACTTGATTTTTTTTTTATAAAAATTGGTATTGAATAAAATATTCGGAATAGTTTTTATAAATATGGGATATTTTAACGCGGAAATAACAGTAATTGCTCAGTGTGAAAAATACAATGAAATTCAACTTTATTTTTGCTTCTAATAAAATATTGTACACGCGTAAATATTATGTTCTACTTATTGTCCTAGAATTTTAACCGTGAACCTTCGTCCCGTCCACGGAACCTTCCACGACGTGTTCCGAATTTTACAATTTGAATTCGACATTGACACTGCGACATTATTGTGAAATTGTATACCTATTGCTTCGTTTGCCTTTGTTGGTTATTGCCTCTATTATACGGTATGTAAATCTGCTATATATATAAAAAATAAGTGTCCGTCTGCTTTTGTCAATTACATAATGAATTAATTTTTAGTTTTACAACTATGTAGGGGATTGGTGAAGGTCTTAGTAAATGAAACTGTTATCTTCATTCATCTTCGCGTTTTATATGACTTCCTTACATTGTATAGGAAATAACCTTTTCTTTTTTAGGGGGTAGCTTGATACATGGACGCGATTTTTGGTCTATGTTGGTTTAAACCTTAAACCTGAAGAAATAACCATTTATCCAGACTGACGGTGGTCGGACACAGACACTGCAGACAGTCTTCGTTGTTCATATCCGTAGGCATCATGACCTCACTTAGTTAGTTATAATAGATGTATAAAACCATCTGTGTTCTGGTTTGAAGGGCACGGTGAAGGACAGACACTTGAGGCGTATCAACTTTGTCCGCGAGGGTAACAATCTATCTGGATTAAACTCT
>DWKL01003686.1:0-11267 GCA_018249415.1 Phareas burnsi
CACATTTATATTATATTTAAAATATGTAACATTTACTACAGATCAATGCACATAAGCAATACTATTGTGTGACTGATGGTTTTATGTTTATTTTCCCATTTTTTTAGAAATATAAAATGTGAAAAATTGTGCATGTTGAATTTTTTAAAATAGGTGTTTTTATTGTACTGTAATGTGTGATGTAAATATCCAACAATAGATTCGTCCACGTCTTTTGTTAGTCAATTGAAAAGTGTAATAGAATTGTCTGGATTTAAAATTGGTATGTCTTTCAGTGGAAACTTGCAAGCCGTTCATCTTGAGAAGAAAGTTGTTTCAATGCACTAATTTATTGGAGATTGTTAAGTTCCTTGTTGGCCACGTGGACAATAATAAGCTTCATGGACAAGAAGGAAGTGTAGATAAAGGAGGGTAAGTTCAGAATTATTGTGCTCTTTATATGGGTTATATTTGAACCCCCCTAAGCTTGATTAGTTATTACTTATGTTCATAATGAATTACATTGTAAACAGACTAATAGGGTAATATAAGAATTCGGCTTAAACTGCTCAAAGGTGTGAAAGTATCAACTTTCTCTGGCCAACTTAGTGGAATATGACCTTTACTCGTTTCATTTTAATAGGAGAACCGTACACAGCAACATGCCAACAGCTAATTGAAACAATGCAGTAAGCTTAAGTACTAAAATAAAGCATTTAAATTTACTCCTCAACAGGATAAGCAATTGTGAATCACCTAAGATACCTTAACCTGTCTAATCTGGGACTTGTTACAAATGACAGTGGGCTATAGTAGCCAACAACATTTTGAATCAAATCAGTTTATTTGTAGAATTAGGTTCAGAAATAAGGTAAGGGTGTAGAGGAATGCAAAATTTACTGCTTATTCTAATGTATACAAGTGTGAAAAATTGAGTCAGTCACATTATATACTATAATTGTAATATGACCATGTTACTGTTAGCTGCTACTATTGCCATAACAAAAGATATATTTACCAGTCTGACATGTAGAGGGTTCTGGGTTCGATTCCCACCTAGGCATACCTCTAAATGATGATAATAAATTTATCACAATAGAGAATAACGATATGCCACAAGTGTGTCTATGTAGAATATAATAGAGTTGGTCAAAACAATGTGTTTTAGTTTGCATATGTGAATCTATCCTGTTTAGAGAACTTATATCTTTGCTTACTACTTATTGCTTTTAAACAGTTATTTTAAATACCTAAGTATCAAATTAATAAAGTGCCATATTTGTATTAATGATTTTGTTATATAACTTATTCAAAATAATATTATAACCTACAAAATTTACCTTTTTAGACAAAGCAAGCCATACTCTGTTTCAAAATCCAACATATGTGATGTGTGTACTTCTCTGAAACTGCCAAACTGTGGTTGTAGAGCCACCAATCAATCTATTAGTCAACTAGAGGCAACTTCTGTTGAAAGTTCTGTGGAAACAACATCCTTAGCTGATTTACCAGGTACTGTGTTATGAACAATACTATTGCATCACAATAGCTACATTACTATTTCCATGTGTATTTTCAATATGTATTTAAAGTAAATATAATTACAAAAGATATATGTTACAAATGTTTATCAGTATAATTTTAAATTGGTAACCTTTTTATAACCTAAAAAATTATATGATTAGAATCTTTTTTGTTTTAATGTAAGTTGCATATACACTAAATGAAATTCACCCATTTTAATAATAATAACTTATGTTCATATTTGCACTTTCAGGTAATACGTCATACAAAAAGGTAGTAACCAAAGTCTCTGAAATTGGAAGTAAACTTTTCAACTCCATCACAAGTTCTGATCAAACCAAAGATGAATCTGTAAAGTCTCTAAAAAGTCCAGACAATTTATATACTACAAGTATTGAAGCTAGCGATACCACAGACAATGTGATTTCTTCTGGCGTGGGGAAAAATTATTCACCCAGTCCCAGTTTAATGGTAAGCATTGATTGAATATTTTGTTTTGGTGGTGGTCACATACATTAAGTATGTAATTGTTTATATGTTAATTCATGCCAACTGTGGTTAAATGCCAACATTAGTTAAAGTGTTTACTTGTAAACACTTGTATTGTGTATAATTGTTTATGATTTTTCTGCGATTGTAATGGCACCAATGCCACATGTTTAAAGCGATTGTTTTATCTATAACCGTTCATACTTTGAGCGCAAATACCATTTGCAGTTTGTGCGGTCAAATCCACATTTACTTTATAGCAAAAGTGTAGTGCTAATATATTTGGTTTCAATGAGCATTGTAAGACACATATACATGAGGCATTCCTTGTCAGTGGTTAATGAGGTTTGACGACCTGTATGGCGCAGTGGCAATCTTACCAGCTTGATACGTAGAGGGTCTGGGTTTGATTCCCGTCTATGCAGACCTCTAAATTATGAGTTTAGATTTTTTTTCTATGTCTAGGTGTGTGTGTACTTTTGATTCTTGTGAGGACTGATAGAATTCCTCGTAAATTTGAATATGCTTTACCATATTGAGTCGACTACTATAAGGCAAACTTAGGTTGGTGGTGGTTCTATTCCTAGTCATATTCAATATACTCCACCACCTTTTATAACATAAATAGCTACTTACCGAAATCCATTATTTTACCATTGGATGTTTAAAATTTAAGATCAGACTCTTGATGCACTACCTAGTATCTGCATGAATTTTATGTATCAGATATGAATTTCAAAATATCATAATCATGTACATTAAATGTTTTAATCTAATTTGATTTCAGGTTAATGAGCACAACTCAGAATCTAAACAAAGCGTACAAGATTTTAATGATGTTCTTAATATAGTTAGTAATAAGAGAAATGAAAATATCTCTAAACACAATGATTGTAACAACGCGGAAAATGTTACCAGCAAGAAAGTATGTAACAGTGGCACTTCTCAAGATTTCACTTCAGGAGAATTTGGTAAGAATACTTATGCTTTTACATATGAGAAACTGTTATGCAGATTTCGAATTTTATCTATTCTTTTTTTTTCTTGTTATTAGCTACTATCAATGTTAAGTTATTGATGTCATCTATGGACAACCATAACCAATGAAAAGTAGAACAGGACTCTTATGCCTGTATTTATAAAGTATTTACTTGTTGCTTTGTACCTTCTTTGTATAGTGTTTGATTTGACTTGATTTATTGCTTGGGTTTTTGATAATGCTAACTTCAAGCAATTACTGAAGTATAAAATAGAAATGATTACTTAAGTAGTGATTTTTATTTACTTAAGTATTCACTGTTACTTCTTTATAAATACAAGTAATAGAGAGGTAGAAGAGGAGACGACCTTAAATAGGATTTTAATCTTAGGCCTTTGAAGATGGTTAGAACCCTTCATTTGAGAGGTAAAACCCTTCATTAGAGATTCGACTTTGGGAGACCACTGTGACACCTTGTTCTTTATAGTAGTAGTGTAAAGTTGCTGTGTTGTATAAATGAAAGATACTAACATGAGGGGTTGCAACTTAGCCTTCAGGGATAGGAATGCACCTCTGGTTAAGCTCAGGTCATTTATTCCTAGTTACAGTTGATTACAGGCATCAGTGCTCACTTACCATCAGATGGACTTCATGCCATGCTACTTCTATGCTTTATAAAAAAATACCTATGCAGGATTCTAGCTATACCTCTATGAGTGATCTCAGATAGGACTTTGATTCTTATCAGTGACTAAAGGCTAAAATGACTACATTCCAGTTTAATAATCCACACAATTGGGTTATGAATGTATTTGCACAGAGCTACAGTTTGGAGTCGTGTATTGAGGCATGCCTAGCATGTGTTGTAACATAATATATTAAAGTATTATTTCTAGAAATATAGAGGAGAACAGAATCTTATCTGTTTACGGATGTAATTCTACTTCCAAATAGACGCTGGATCTAAAATACCATTGATATGCCTGTGATGCGCGCCATCTGTCACAATTTTCATAAAACGTACATATTTGTGCCTATATGTCATGTAAGCTAGAATTTATTGCAATGAGATCAAAATAAAAAAAAAAATTCTTAATATTTAGCTATTTCGGAATGAACACTATATTAAAGTAATTAGTATTAAGTATTATTAGAAATAGTTTTAAGATGTGTAGAAAGTAATTCAGAGATTTTTTTTCAGATAGTTCTAGTATTAATAAAGTTATTGTACCTGATTCTAGTACATCGGAAAACATTGTCTTACAGTAAGTGTTTTATGTATTAATACCTAAATTATAGGCAGAAATCTTTCATAGGAAGAAATCATCCTCTAAATTTTATTTGTTTTGTATCAGTTTTTGAAATATAATCACTGGAATTTAACACAATATTACTGTTTATTAATTTTGTTATTTATTAAATTTCATTTTCAGAACACCCACGAATGAGACTGACAATATTACAAATTCTACAAGCATCAACAAAGACACTATGAACCCACCAGTCTTAGTAAAACTTGGAAATGATCATGAAAGTATAAGTTTACATACAAGCAAACATTTACATAGTTTACCTAGATTAGCATCGAAGGAATCACTTTGGAAATTTGGAAACAGCAGACCTGAAGAGCAAGTCTCTCCGAAAATTACAATTATATCCGATGTCAAAGTTGATAGTGACATAAAAATGCCTCCAATCTTAAAAACTGCTAATTCGACTTCTTTGGTACAAATGCAGACATTATTTATAAACGGTACCCCAGTTTATAAACAGACACCGCGAATAGAACAAAAATATACAAAGGATGAAATCATGGCAATGCCAACTATTATTCTTGTTCCTGCTTCAGGTAATGATTGTTATTTTTGTTTATAATATACTCTTATTCATTATTATGTGAATATCCTAATAAGAATTTTTATTGCAGCTAAAAAAACGGTGTCTTCGGTCGTTCAAAATAATATGTTACATAGCGCAGATAATCAGACTACGGCGGATTTTTCAACTGGGCCAACGCTTGAACCTCTCGCAATTGATGTATCCACAAATGATAATGGCCCAACTCAAATTGATAACAGAATTCTAGATGATCCCACTCAAAACAATCAGAAATATGCAAATGAGAATGGGTTAATTAAAACTGTTGAAGTCTCCTGTCATGGGTCCTTACCGAAGGATAATACTCTTTTGGGCCTGAAGACTAGTACGCCACATGCCCTTCCTCCTACAAGAAAATCTTCGTCAACTCCCCGTCGCACTTCTCACATAAGAGTTCTAGATTTCACAACTCCTAGAAGAATCCTACAAGAAAGTATTAACGAACTAGTAGGATCTGCTCAAGAAACACTTTCTGAAACGGTTACTTTGCCTTTGACAAACAAACATAACAGTGAAGACACTGTAACTAAACCTAGTAATATTTCAGATGATGTAGATTCAGGAGATATTGATAAAGGACCGACTAAAGAGAATAAAACAACTATTAAGTTATATAATTGGGACTCTCAACTGCGTGCGCTAGCTTATGTAGGTAATGGAAATGTAGGAAAATCGGAAACCACTGAAAAACCAAGATCAAAAAAATCTAAGAAAAAAAAATCGCCTACAAATAAAAGTGATGAGAAACCTGAAGACAACTTGTCGATTGTGAAGAAAGATAAGAAAGTATCGCCTAACAGTAGAGGCACAAAATCAAAAAAGAAATTTTGTGAAGTTACTAAAGATATTGGAGTGAAAACACAAGAGAAAGCCACTGTATCTAGTATTCCTGTAAAACCTACCATTAATATTATTTGTCGGAATAATTGGAATGAATTAGTAGAAATTGACAAAAGTCAAAATAAATCTAATAATAGTGATGAACATATAGATACACCTGAGTTCGAAAGAATGTCTTTACAAAATGAAATAGGTGCTAAACTGAACATATCAGATTTCTTGGAAACTCCTTATAAACAAGCTCTCTATGATATTCAAATGGACACGCCCAGATTTTTAGGTCCAGATTTACCTGATGATCCATTGTCAGATATAAAAATTACTAACATACCTACACCCAGATTTTTAAATACTCCTAAGCTTACTCAAAATACTCCATCATCATATTCGTCTAGGCCAACCGATTATTCTAGTGGGGGTTCTTATTATAAGCCTGATGATCAAGATTATGTGATTGCCGCAGAAGTAATGGAATGTACTCAGCCTGTACCTGCCTCAACGTCAAATACAAATAAAACTCACAAAGATTTCGAAGTAGAGAATATTACTATTCAAAAAGGATGCGAAGGAAAGTCGCGTCCAGTCCGGAAGTGTACTAAAAATGTATCTTATAATTATGGTAGTCCTAGTGTTAACAATAGAACTAAAGATATTGATGATAAAATAGAAAAATCGTCTACTTGCAGTAACACTAGCATTAACAAACCCGACAAAAAGATGGACAAACTTCATAAATTTGATAAGTATAACAAGAAGGAAAAATTAAGTGAACCAAAGAAAAAAAGTAAGAAACACAAATCACCAGCGAAAAAAGAGACAACTAAAACTTTTATGAAAATAAAACCACGGCGTACGACACCCGTAAAAGAAATTTTGGGAAGGGGAAGAAAAAAAACTATAGATAGTCCAAATATTTATATGAAACCTCAGTCAAAAAAGGCGGCGTCTAGCAAAGAGAGAAATATTAGTTTTGCACCGACAGTCGCACCCATCTCTACTAAATCTAGGAGAAAATCTTCTACACCAAGAAAACTTCATTGTACTAAAATATTTAATTCCGAAAATCCGGGGCTCAATTCTCCAGAAAATACAAAAGAAATTTCTAAACCGGATGAACATCGAGGTTCGAATATAAATGTTTATTGTGTTCAAGATTCGGACACTGAACAATTGCCTTTACGTTGGTCTGATGACGGGTCTCAAGAATCAAAATCAAAACAGAGTGAAGAAAACATAAATCTTGCAAACGAGAGCGATGATATAACAAAAATTAAAGAATACATTAGTACAACTGTACCAAATGATATCGGAAATACTAATGAGGGGGAAGGCAATTTACAAGTGGATTTAATAAAAAGGGGTTTTGATGTTGAGACAGCGAGGATGATCGAACGAGATTTGTTAGAGACGCCAACCTTAAGTAACCAACAACATCCAGCACAAAATACCCCACTTTCCATATCACATATACATGAAACTATTGAATTGGAAACACCAAAAGTTGACAAAAGTATTGAGTCTGATTGTAGTACTTCTAATAATTTAGAAATTGTACAAGATGTAGATGGTAGTGATGATTTTGATCTATAAGTGCATGAATGTAATGAAGAAACGAGCAATTATTTCGTGTATAAATATGACGAGGTGACATTTGTACCAACTGATCAAGTTAAACTTAAAGAAACATTTTCAATGGAAATATGTATGGAGGATGATGTAGCTATCAGGTTAAGAGCTATGCCTTTTAATACAGTGTTTCAACAAGAGTCCAAACATGAAAATGTTGAAGATTGTAATCAGAAAATTACGGATAAACCTGTTAGCCTTGATACATTATACACTCCAAGAAAAGCGCAGTGTTATGAAATATTTGATTCTACGCTGGCTAGTCTTGATACACCACTAAAATCAAATAGCCCCAAAGCACGAGAGTTTCAAACAGTTACTGAAATAGTTTTGGAAGTAGAAAAGTTAGAGAATGATATAAAACAAAACCCGGAAAGTAAAAAGAGGAAGAGATTTCAGACTGGAACGTCCGATGAATCTTCAAATGATAATAAAAAGGCGAAGACGGATACTCCATACTTATTAAATTCGAAAAGCATTCAAAATATCGATATTGAATCAGTATTAAGTAAGCTACATGGACCGTAGCATACACAGTTTCATGGCAAAATAAAGATGTTATCTTTGTTTGCCATACACTTCGTCGGTCGAATAAAATGTGAATTTATTATTTACATTATAAATAAATACTTTTGTACAGTTATGTCAAGGACAAAAATATGGAAAAATATATTTTTATATATATTAATGGATGTAAAATATAACATAAGTATATAAATAATACGTAATAGTTGTTCTTCTTTACATTACAGTGGTGAATGCTTGTATTCTGTTGAATGTGAATTATATTATGTCATCTTTTCTAATTAACTATTGATACGATCGTGGTTTCTATTAAAATTTCACGGTGTTCATGGTGTGTTGTTTATCAATATTTTTAGCCATCAATGTTATTCATTTAACTTTGTACTGTGGTTCTTATAATTTGACAGAGAAATAAAAAGTTACAATTGTTTTTTTATACATTTTTATTAAATATGAGTGGGATAAAGTAAGATTGTATATAATTACCTAAGTACCCCGTGTTATATATACCTCATTAAATTGTTCTGAATTGTATCAAAACTTGTACAGTCCCTTTCATTATATATAGGTAGGTATATTTTATAGTTTGTTAATATTACTGTTACGATGTGCTAGACACAATAATTAGAGCAATATTTTAACATACCTTTGTTTTATTTTTCCCTAAAGCCGTACATAATTTTTATCTTTATAATAAAATAGTTGCTATTTTGATTGTGGTTTTTAAACTATTTACTTTAATCTAGAAGTATGATAACTGATTGTATCAGGTAATATTTTAATTTATAAAAAATGTCAGTCTATAAACGAATACCACTCTAAAACGTTTGAAGGTGACTGAATTAGAATGTATGTATTCATATATTCTCCATCAAACTACATTGGAACTGTGACGTGGAGTATGTTTTAGGACTCTCCTAATTGTTGGGAGAGAGCCGTGCTCAGCGGGATGGGGTTGCGGCATATATATAAATATTTGTTTTATGTGAGAAAAGTAGTAAACGAGCGTGCATATCACTTGATGTTAAATGGTCACTGTTTATGGACATCCACGTTTAACCTCAAAGAGGATTGAAGTCCTATCTGAGGTTGTCTAAATGAATTACTACTGAGGATTAGCGCGCTTATAAGTGTACCCGAAACCGCACCTCGAACCGAAATTGAAATTGCTTCACTGGGGATTATGAGGGCAGCGGAAAGTCCTCCCCGGACGAACTATAGTTCTCCCACCTATTAAAGTAGCGACCAAGAGACTTGCATTTTTATTTTATCATAATATATTATATTTATATAAAATTCATGATGCTACGGAATTAGTAATTCTGTTTATGTCTTACACTTCCACTTTTATACTGTCTAAACAAATCGAACAATACATGCAAATGAAGTTGTGAAAGTTCTGACTGCGGAAATATTTGCAATTACAGTTTCAGTAGCATTTTTATGTTTCCTTTTCTGGCTCTGTATCTATTATTACATGGCGGAGTAAGGTAGCGTAACCTACTTAACTATATTTCGATTAATTGGGAACCTTTCAATTATTGTTGATAGTGAAACTGAGCAAAATTAGCTATTGAATTATACGTTTAATTCAGAGAACAAGCGTATGCGTTTAATTTGCTTGACGGACTAGCGAGCGCATGCGATTATTATGATATTCCATTTAATTAGATATTGTAATTAGAGGCAATCGTGACACCGGTGGCGCGAACCGTTCATTACTCATGCTAATTTGAGCGCTGCCGTGCGCGCATTGGCTAATCTCGGGAAAAATCGGCTACTAATGGGGTTTGCACTGTGAAACGCATGCAAGTTTCGACGTGGGTACTAAGCAATTTGTTGCACACAAATTGCTAGTCTCCTAACAGTATCACATGGTTATAATAACGTGGATGAATAATTTTACTTAAATGAAGAATAGGATAGGATGTAGGATTTACAATATTGGTTTAAAATATTCATATTTAAGTAATAGGCTACACATAAAAAAAATACAACCTAACCTAACAAACATAACACTAAAATATTATAATTACACATGTTATACAGGTACCTACTGATATTTATATGTGCATCATAAAGGTAGGAAGGTACATTATGATTCTAATTAATAGCATAGCGATTTGTGAGTTACAAGTACTTGAGCGTAGAAATGTGATACTAGTTGCCATTACGAATTAGGCAATTCAGTTGTGGCCATTCACTCCGGAGTTCCAGATTCCAATCTTAAGCAAGCATTTGATTTTTCAAAGTAATGTGCGGATTAGAAATAACTTTAAAGGCTGAGAAAGAAATGTACATGACCGAGAGTTTTATTGTTTGGTTATAATGTTTTAACAGCATATATGAATTCTGAATATACTTGGCCAGCTTGGCGGACTACGACCTAAATCCTTTTCACTGTGAAAGGAGAATCTTAGAGAATTATAGAAGAGTAGGTATTGAGGTCGATCACGATGATGACGATGACGATAAATCAATATAAAATAAATATATTTTTATTAATTAGGCACTATATTTATTAACTCATTAAAGTCACGGTTACGTGTGTTAGACTTGCTTTGTATCAAACCCTGTGTCAGACACGTAGGTACCCGATATACCTACTTACCTAAATTGAACTACGCTATGCAACAATGATCAATTCATTCTTTGGGTTTAAGTTTATATGTTTTAAGAGTATTTCAAATTGCAATTATAATACAATATAATATAAATGCTTTCTATACGTATAGACAGACCCACATTAAGATGTCCTCTGTAGTGGGTGCCATGGACACATACAAAGAATAAACACCAAGACGCAGAACAGAAATCTAGATTCATCATTTAGATGTCTGGCCATGAATCGAACCCGGAATCCTCTGCATGTCACACCGGTATGGTCAATTGACATTTAGATGCTGGCAATTATAATGTTATGAATTCGTCTCATTTTATATTTCAGAATAATTTATGTAATACTTACGTTACGTTGTAAGATGGATATATATACGTAATTTATTTGAAAATATATTAAAACTTGATGGAAAGTACTCACCGTCACCCAAGAACATTTGCAACACAAGAGGAATCCTCAATGTATCATCGGCTTAAATTATCCTAATTCAATATTTCCACGGTTAACGAGAATTAGCACGACACGATTTAAAAAAAAATTAAGTTTGTGCGTATATTTGCATATTTAATATAGTTTAACACGATCATGAATTCGTATGAATTCACGAGTCGTAAGAAAGTTCTAATAGTGAATTTCGACATTTGTGTACGTCTCTTTGTATGTGTCCTTAAGGTTCAATAGGTTTGAGTATAGTGTTTATAATTTTAGTGTAATGTATTTTCTCTACACTACACTACAGATTCAGAACATTATCAATATAGAATAATAAAACTAATATATATTCATAATATATATATTATACTACTA
>DWKL01003687.1:0-11264 GCA_018249415.1 Phareas burnsi
CTACTATTAGTAAATTTGAAATGTTGTTATTATATCATAATATTTTATAATTTTTTGGATTAGTTATTATAACTCATATTTTATAATGCATATTAATTATAATAATAAATTATTCCAACTAGTAGGCTCAGTAATAAAAAACACGTCAAAAGAACGTTACCGTATTTACAATTCGATTTCTCGTAAATGGTAACCGTTCTTAAACATACAACTTTACGAATCTCCAGTAATCTTTTACACGTAAATTTGACGGCTTACAAAACAGTCGTCAAAGTAAATATATAATCTGTGACGACAATGCCTTTCTAATGGCCGTTTGAAAAAATACCATTAAAAAAGAATAGAAATGACCACGTGCCCAAATTACCACCTTTTGCGCTGCTTTGTGAAAATCATAAATAGTTTGCAATTTTAAAAAAAACCTTATTTCAATTAACTTAAGATTTAATATGCAATACAATATTGTATGGCATTGAAAGATGACTTTATTAAGGGATTATCCGCCTTAATACTCTCAGGTTATGCGCTTAAATTGCATAGAGGTGCGGGACTGCAGCTACCTGCCTTTCAATACGGTTAACAAACCCGCCCTCACAACATGGTGTTATAAAATAAGTTACTGTTATTATTTGAAACCCAACGGTTTCGCTCCATTTGTCACGTACATTGCAAGAGTATTTGCAGTTTTAAACTTGCAAGAACAATTCTAATTATTCAATTCTCTGTGTATATACATGTATTAACATGATCTTTTTGTTTCAGTAGCAAACGCGCTTGTATGCCACCTGATGTTAAATGTTCACTGCAGCCCGTAGACACTCATATCTAACCACAAATAGGACTGAAGTACTATCTGAGGTCGTCGGTACATATATTAATATGATTTTTTCTTTTTTATGTTTGAAGAGTAACAAACGAGCTTGTATGCCACCTGATGTTAAATGTTCAGTGCGTATACACCCACATATAGCGCTGAAGTATTGTCTGTGGTCACTACTCCTGAGGCCTAAGATGGTCACCTCGTTGTAAGGGTGCCCGACAACCGCACCTCTTCAACCGAAACGAAGAATTGCTTCACGGTGGATCAGGTGGATGGTGGTAACTTCCCGGACGAGCTAAAGTTTTACCGCCTTTACACAAATAAATTCAAATGAGTGTTTGTTGATGATTTAAAAACTATTGAATTTTTCTAAGTCAATAACCTAACATTTTTTTTTAAAGTATGGATACAGCAAACGAGTATGCAGTCCGCCTGATGGTATGTAGTAACTGCCCTCCATTGACATCTGTAGTCAATCCCAAAGAGAATCGAAGTTCTACTTGAGGTAGGGCACGGATGTATTGCTACCGCTAAGGACTAAGCTGGGACGTCTCACATATGTTTTTTAAGCGATTAGTGAGACGGGTCACCTGATGAAAACAAGACGCCGTCGTTAAGAGGAGTCACCAATCACCATCAGATGAGTCGCCAATCATCGCCGGCTTCGAAACAGAACTCTTCGTCAAAATCAGAGTTGCGTCCGGGATTTGAACCCAGGACCTCCAGTGTGAGAGACTGGAATCTTAACCACTATGCTATCACTGCTTACATATGAATAAAATCGATAGTAAAGCGAACGTATAAATAACTATTATCCATATAAACACACCTATCTACATATTTCCGTTTCAATAGGGTGTTGGTGACTCACGCATTCAACCCTCTACGTAGAGTTGGATAATGGTTTTCACTTCGTTACATACCCTCAATATAACATCCCTTTCACTCCTGTTACCAACGACAGAGATGGACACTGGACCAACGCGGACACAAGATTAATTACGATAGATTATTTTAAGGACTTCCCAATTTAATGCTCGATCGAGTCTCTTTAGGAATGGACGATGGAGATGCAAGATAGCGATTTCCGACTTATGTTTAAAAAACTGTTAAACTACCTCCAACTTACTTCAGAGGGGTGGTAACGAATGTGATCGATATCATGTATGAATATTGTTGTATTACGGTATTTGTATATATTTATATTGTATTGTTGTATTATTGTATTACGGTTCTGTTGATTTGGTTACAAATATCAAAACATGAATATCTGTCTTTGTTAAAAAAAAAAATCTTATGCTTACCTCTTTTTTTAAATGTAATGTAATATAACAGTGTATTGTAACTAATTTTGGTGGACCTTTAATAGAAGGATAGAATATAAACAAAAAAAATATAAATAATATATACAATAAAATTCACAGAATAACACAGTTCACAGTACACAACGTTCTATGTACTGTGATGAACTATGTGAACTCTATCCACAACAATGTTCACAACCTTAACCGCACGTTATAGCTTCCAAATAAGTCTGGAATCGGAATAATCGAAGTAGGTTCTCTGCAAAGTTGCTTTTGAACATCAATAAGCTACGCTTCGCGGGACGATTTCTTCATGGAGAAGAATGGAGAAGAAGCGGCGACAGAAAATTCGTAACACGAATCTTTTCCATAAAAGAGAACGGAATTCACAGATTAATGGCTTAATTTAATGGAGCAAGTGGATCTAAGTGGATCTGGTAGGGGCAATCCAGGTACAACACAGGCGGGGCAAGTCAAGTCCATTCTTTATTGGCGCAGCATTCTCGTTAAACGTTATCGACCACGCCATTTTAATTACGACGCTGCGTTGTGGCAACGCACCAGCAAAGCGTTATTCATCAAAACGCAACGCAACCAGCCGTGATGAGATCTGTCTAATAGTTTAACTCAGTGGCGCTCAAAGTTTAGATGGGCTTTGAATCCTTCGATTCGGCAATACTTGACGTGATACCTAAATATGCTAAGATACTTTGAGGTAATAGTGAAGCATATGGCACATTAAAAATACTTCTGTGAAGTCACGACACTGTTTGTTTTCACGATTAATTAGTAGTGCTTCGATTTTGCAGCAGCACAAGCAGTGATAGCCTAGTGGTTAAGATCCCAGCTTCTCACACTGGGGGTCCGGAGAGGAGACCCATGCCCAGTAGTGGGACATTAATGGGGCGGTGATGATAATGATGATGATGTCTTCGATTTTGCGGACAGACAAACAGGCGATAACGTTAAAAATGGATTACTGACATTTGGTACCGAGCAACGTCTTCAACTATGAGCTGAGCCTACCGCTGAGCTTTGAGAACATCATTGAGAACTTTCAGAGATGCAGCTTTCTTCACACTGTTTTTCTTCGCAGTTAAAGCCCTAATGTATATCGAATAGACACAGAAAAAAAATCAGAGTGATTTACTTGGGATTCGCAACCAGGCTTTCATTATGAGAGACCGAATTTTATGTCCAGTTATTATTGCCATTTTTATAACCTTTTTGTAGGATATTTTTCAAATAAATCTCTGGTGTAAAAGTTGAGAACCGCTGGCCTTACGGCCTAACTCAACTAGCAGAGCATGCCGCCGCCCCTATGTGTGGAAAATAAAAGATTACTACGTTATGGTAAATAAACAGCTTTCACCCGTGCTTTTAGACCTTTATGTTGGATCCAAGCGTCTGCACATTATTAGTACTCGTATATTATGTTATAGGATCAGCGACAGGCTGGTAATATATTAATGATAAACAGAAAATAAGAAAAAGCATTTATTTGCTGATGAACTGCAGCATATACACAAAAAAAGAAAAAAACCGGAGTCGGATTCGCGCACTAAGGGTTCCTTACAGACTTGCTAGTAATCGCAAATTAACGGTTTCCAGATTTTTCCATTTACTTGCTATAAGATATTACTTTTTGCCAATTTTTTTTATTCTAGGTCAACGCGAAGTATCCTATAAGTTTTGATTCCCTTACGAGTGTCAAAATATACGGCATAAACGGCTGTAACTTTTGATTGGAATTGCAGACGTGAGTATATGATATTAATTTTAACTTCATACCTCCACACCTTCCTGAGAAGAAGGATCATGACAGACAGACAGACGCACAACGAAGTGATCTTATAAAATTTCCTTTTTTCCTTTTGAGTCAGTAAATATCTAATAATACGAATGTTTATAATAAAAATAATATATGAGATATTTTGTTAATTTTAGAAGAGGGGCAACATGCAGACCAGTTAACGTTAGGCGGTCTGCAGCCCATTGATTTCCACATAGGGTACATGTGAGTGAAGTACAAAGGGGGAGTGGAGTCTGGTCTGAGATCTGAGGTACTTAAATGCGTTACTCCTGAGGACTAAGACCGCCGTCTCGCTTGAAAGTATACCAGCCGACCACACCTTTCCAATTGATAAACAAAAATTGCTTATGGTACACTGCGAGGGCGGCGGTAGCACTATCCCGGTCGAACCTTCTATTGTCTCTGAACGGTGTGGCTTGTGAGATGAGATTTGACAAGCTTTACATAAGATGCAACGCTTAGAGCTTTAGTAGAGTTTATAAAGCTATGTGTAAAATAAATTATCAATTCCTCGAGTTGTTTTAACTTAGTTATAAACTATATGGCGAAGCGAACTAAACTAGTTACAGAGAGAAATGTGATATTAGTTACAGTTATAGGATGCGATAGGTGGTAACTATAGTTCGTCCGGGGAAGTACCACCACCGCCCCCATAATCCGCCGTAAAGCAATTTTTATGTTTCGGTTGGATAGGTGTGATTGCCAGAATACTTACAGCGAGGCGACCTTCTCAGTTCTCAGGAGTAGTGACGGATCTACATGCTAGACTTCAGCCCGCTTAAGTTTTGGACGAGGTTAGATGTGGGTGTCTATGGGCTGCAGTGACCACTTAAAATCAGGTGACCTGCATTCGTGTTTGCTATGCTACTATTCAAACTTCAAAAATAGTAAAGAAAGAAAAGAAAATTACTATGATATTGCGTAAATATAGCTCTCGTAAATGTAAGTGCATGTAAAGATTGTGAGTGTTTAATTTTAAGACCACCCACGAAACAATGGGTATCGAGCCCGATTGCTTGTGTTTTCTTATTATAATATTTTACAGTTCGTGTAACGTTCCAGTAACTATATCGATCTGACACTCGACCATGGCCTAATCCTTCTCACTCTAAGAGAAGAATCATATCCAGCTGTGGGACAATAATATATTAAAGAGTGACCACTTATCATCATGTAGACTCCAAGCACGTTCACTATTTCTATGGTATAATAAAAATAGTAATAATATTATTATTGAAAAGGTTTCCACTTTGCTGTCGAGGTTAACTTGATGGTGCGATCTGTTGGCCTTTCCACTTGATTGTGAACTTTAAAATACTAAGGCGTTCTAGGTATTATACCAGGTCAAGGCAGAAACCTAGTTCTGGACTATAGATATAATATCAAACAGAAATGGCATAGCTCTGGTAAACAACTGTGATGGAGAAGTTACGACTATTAAGATAATTATTGTGAGCTTTATTCTAGGCACCATACCAGGTCAAGGCAGGAGCCTGGCTTGAATAACAGATATAATATCAAACAGAAATGGGTTCATGACGATGATGATGATGAATGAATAGAGAGGTATCATAAATTGACAGCCAACTGAGACAAGAGAGAGAATGTAATTATACAAGAATCAAGAAGAAGAATATATTTATTGTGAAATAGTTCTCAAAGGCAACTCTCAAGATAATGACGCGCAATTATAGAGTGTAGCCGTTTGTGTCAATAAAGCGCTTTATCTGACGCAAAGCTTATTGAAGACTCTTATTACTGACGCTTCACACCGGCAGCGTCTTAAGTTATTGTCGCGACGTCTACCGTATTAAAATACATATTTATTTTGAACCCTATGACATAGCTTATTTTAATGAACCACTTAGTGTTAATATAAATTACTAGTAATCTTCAACCAACTACTGGCCCATTGCTGTGCAAGAGTTGGCTGGTTAAGTGGATTAGAAGACTTTAAATACCTCTGAGAACTGTTTTTATCCTTCTGAGAGAGAGAAAAATTCTTAGACTTGCAAGTTTTCTCACGATGTTTTCTTTGTTGAAATTTTTTTCATAACATTACTCATAACTCCGAAAAATCAGAGATGATTGCCTGAGATTCGAACTCCAGACTCCTAATGTGATGTGGGATCGAATTTTTTACCACTAGGCTATCGATGCTTATACAACATATAAATGTGTTTCAGTTAGGCAAGTAAAGACATGAGTCACAATTAATAAAATCAATACAGCGAGATTAAAATGTAGGTTATAGTGACATCAAAAAATTTTAATGGGATACATTCCTACTAATTATATATTCTACTATATATTCTGCTAAATATATATAGAATTTGTATACACGATTTATTATCGGGTCTAGGAGTGGACATCTTGAGATTTGATGCCCACTGGTTGGTAATAATTTAGGAGATGGTAAATCTGTTGTTCACGTTCTAACAGCGGTATAATCTGCCTTATTTTAATCTAAAGGGTGTAGTAAGGTAGATATACTAATATGAAACGTTCCAACTTTGTATTAAGGCACGTTAGGCATTCTTTTCCTCTTGTTATAATTAGATAGCAGTCGTCAAACCTTATTGGTGTCCTTATGGGCGGTTTAACAACATCCATTACAGGTTGGCCACAAACCTGTATCCCTCTCCACTAAAACGCATTAAAGCAGCGTGGTGGGTTATGCTTCAGACTTCCCCCAGTTGTGGGGAGAGATACGACCTCAGTAGCGGGACAAGAAAAGCGTTGAAGCCAAAAATGAAACCGCGGCGTGCCAACCGCCTACAATCTGTGCATCTGGTTAGGAGCAGTATAAAAACTGGTTGCCTCCGCAATCATCTGTTATGGTTCAAACGGGCGCCGCTAACTGATTGTTTAACGACCCGCGGAATGTCAACAGAATATGAATGTCTGACTGTACTGCCAAGTGTAAGTTCATACAGTAAGTGTAGCAGAGATCCGGATCGTCGAGCGTTTTGTGCAGGTAAAATAGCATAATATGAATGTTACTTTTTTAACGTAATATATTTGTTGGAAAGTATTACTTATAACACTTTCTACACTCATGGGCCAAATTAGGATTCCCTGTGTCGTGGATGCCATGGACATATACAAAGGTAAGCTCACATATACCCAGATCTGGAACAGAAATCTAAATTCATCATTTAGATGTCTGTTTTGTCGAGAACCGACCCTTGAACTCTCTGTAAGACAGACCGGTATGGTAACCACTGCGTCATGCGGGTCGCAGAGCGTGCGTACACTTAATACGTTTTTATAGTATAGTAAGCCGTCACTGGACATCGGTTGTCAAACCCCAGTAGGACCAAAGTTCTGTCTGAGGTTGGCGTTACTATCATAGATTTAGAACGCCTCGTGTTAGTGTACACTATACGATTTTATAACAGAATTTAGAGGAATGTGTTTTTTTTTACTTTTCGGAACCCCAGTATTCTTTTCGGAGCTCAATATAGTAGTTGTGTATTAAATCTTCTTAGTGAAAGTTGATCTGTTTTATTTTATCAACAACGAATAGGAATTTGAGGTGACCATACTTGGGAGCAGACATATACGGTTCTGTTACTAGACTGTTACCAGAAAGAAGATTAACATATAAGAATGATGAGTTTATTTGAATTTAGTGTATTAGAAGTATTATTCAAATAAAGATTTTTTTATTTGACAACCCGGGTGACTCAGCGATTACTATACCGGTCTGACACGAAGAGGGTTCCGGGTTTGTTTCCCTGCCGGACAGACATGTTGAATGAGTGAGTTAAATTTCTGTTCTGGGTCTTGTGTTTGTGTACTTGTCTTGTATGTGTCCATAAGGCCCACGACAGGGGGTGGATATTCTAGTGTGAGGCTGTGAATGTAGAGAGCGTACTTTATAAGATACAAGTTAACTAGCAGACGAGCATCCAGTCCATGAAAGTTACTGGTCATTGCCGCCCAATGACAACTATAATTAAGATCAAATGTTCACACCGACCTTACCTGACGATGATCACAGATGTGTCACTATCCTGGACTAAGTTAGAACGAATCGAGTATGTGTTTCTCCCTTACCACACCCTTGAAACCACCACCCAAATAAGAACACGGCAGCGATGTGGGTCTTCGGAGTTAAACAATAAAGGGTTCTACATAGTCGATTGTAAGAAAAAGATTAAAAAAAATCGTTTTTGGTTTTCGCAATAACTAGAGTTAATTTGGGAGTAATGTTTCCCAAAGTAGCCTCACTGTTCCTCTTTGCTTGCTCAAAACTTCCGACAAAATTAATAATTACCAACATCTGTATAGATAATTATTTACTAGTAAACTTTAGATATAAAGCAGTGATAACTTAGTGGTTAAGATTCCGGTCTCTTACACTGAGGGTCCAGGGTTCGAACCCGGAACGCACCTTTGATTTTTCGAAGTCATGTGCGTCATAATTAGAAACTAATTATCACTTGCTTAAACGGTGAAGGAAGAGATCGTGAGGAAACCTGCATACCTAAAAGTTCTTTGTAAAGTTCTTGAAAGTGTGTGAAGTCTACAAATCCGCACTTGGCCAGCATGGTGAACTATGGCCTAACCCTTCTCAATCTGAGAAGAGACCCGTGCCCAGCAGTGGGACATTAATGGGTCGATGATATGATATATACGGTATATAAACTTTAGATAGCAATGTTATGACCACAGACACAACACAATTTTTTACAGGCAGGCAGCAACTTTGATTGACAGAGTGATGGCAATACGCTTCGATCTTACAATATTTGCGAAATTACATTATTACACGAAACGGGAAAGGTTTCTCCAAAAGTAAACGGTTGTTCTATTATGCTTGGATCACATTAGTGAAATATCGCGAATATGCAAGTGAGGCTTGATGAACCCGAGTTAGTGGTTAATTGAGAACTGAATTCGAACACCTCATGTGACATTGTAGAACAACAGCAAGATAGCATCGCTATTGTTGCTTTAAGGCAAAAGTTGCTTTAAGGCAAAAGTGACTTTAAGGCAAAAGTTGCTTAGAGGCAAATGTTACTATAAAGCAGCGATGTTATGAGGAATTCTGAATGTAGATATCCTTACGAGGCTTTCGTCTTCCCTTAACGCTAGTGACAATTAATTTCTAGTGAGCATACAACATCGTGCCCGGGATTCCAATCCCTGGCCCCTGTCCTGGAATGCCAAAATTTTACCTCCAGCCATCACTGCTTAAGGAAATTATTGATGTATCAATAAGTTCAAGAGCAAACATATCAAGGCTATGAGCAGAGCCATTCGAGCCAGTAGTCTAATGCGGCCCTAGCGTTAGGGAAAGTGGAGCCACAAGATAAATGACTCCAGTCAATTTGAAGCGAGCGACCATCAATAAAGAGATGCGGGTTCGCCGTGCCAGATTATTATGCTATTTAGAGCCGTCTTGATAACAACGCGTTATTTATTTATTTGAAACTTAACTTTGCTGCAATCCTTTTTATATACAACTGCTGGACACTGGCTCTTACAACTGGAGCATACTCCATCACGCTGCCATAATGCGAATTGGTGTAGTTAAGGGTTACAGGCCATTCTTACTAGTCGAGAGCACGATCCGTTTTTCAATCGGATCGACATCCGATTAAAACTGCCGATTGAAGTTTGAGCCATTTTTGTTAGCTCCACGAAAGTGCGTGATAGACGTTGATGAAGCTTTAGTTGTAGTGATTTTAAATATTTAAGAAGGAAACAATGAAAAATGGTTCATAAATGAAAAATTTGGACGCACTAAATCCTGAAGGAAAGATTTTATTTCGGAACTTACAGTCCTTAATTACTGAATTGAGATGTGACGAACATAACTTCTTTATTTTTTATTGTTGCCGTTCCAAACTGTCCGTAACGCCGCCGACAAGGTTTTACGTTTATCCAATACTAACCAGAATCGACAGCGGTCAGCACAAATAAATTATGTAGTGCGTCGCTGACAATTATGCCCAGTTGTTCGGACACCAGGCTGGACCATCTCTGGATCCTAACCGCTGGACCGTTACCCCTGTATATTGTCTATCAAAATGGATTTTTTTAAGTTATCGACCGGTTTTTCGGCTATGTGGCCGAAATATTAGAGCACACTCATATGAGGCGTATGTATCTATACTTACCTGTTGACAATAGGAGACCTATCTCTCGTAGATAGGATACCTCCAGATTTTTTATTTATGTGAAGTTTGATAAGTGGTAGAACTAAACTTCTTCCGGGGAAGTATAACTGCTGCCGTTACAATCCTACGTGAAACAATTTTTGTGTTCCGGTTGTAGAGCTATGGTTGCCGCGTATACATATAATTAAGGCAACCTTCTTGGTCCTCAGTAGTGACACATCTACGTAGCATCTCGGATCGGACTTCAGTCTTATTTGAGGTTGGACGTGGGTGTCCGCAGATGATGGGCCGCAGTGATAACTTAACATCCATTATTAAGTGGCATCGATTCTCGTTTGTTACCCTTAATTTATCTCCGCCATAGACGGTCCCAAGCCCGTTTGAGAAAGGAGGAGGGTTGGCCAGTAAACAGGCGCGAGTCCAACTTCACCTAGGACAATAACAGCCGTAAAAAATAAAAACACACGCCAACGCCGAACAGTAGGCGGCGGTGAACTAACCTACTCGACATTTCTAGGCCACGGAGACCTTGGGGACTAAATACCCCCTAAAAGACCCGACGTAGAAGGTAATGGGAGCCCACTACGATTATATTCCCAAGAGAACTCCAAAATGATAAAAGTCACAGATAAAAAAGCTAGTATGTCGGACGATCCGGCTGACCCCCGGCGCTCACCGATGACCGGGTCGGTGGGTGAGAAATATGCGACCGAAGACTCCTCTGTAGTGTGTCAACAGGCTACTGAGGCAGTAAATGTATCTGTAGACAACAAGACACCAGCTATACGGTCCAAACACCGAATAGGGACCTGGAATGTGAGAGGATTGTTGAAACCGGGTAAACTCGAGACAGTGGAAAGAGAGATGAAAGAGTATAATCTCACCATACTAGGACTGTGCGAGACCCACATGAAGGGAAAAGGTCACTTTAAAACATCTTGTGGTAACACAATGTTCTTCTCAGGTCACGATTCTGAGAGCAAGAATGGCATAGGGATAATAATACCTCACAGGATATCGCAATTCGTCACTGGCTATAATACCATAAGCGACAGAATAATGACTATTCGCATAAATTGCAACCCACTTCCTCTAAATATCGTTCAGGTCTATGCACCAACAGCTCAATCATCACAAGAAGACATTGATGAGTTCTATGGTATCTTACAGTTAACACTAGACAACATCTCCAAACG